>CM059445.1:24166769-24285916 GCA_030390025.1 Squalus acanthias
GGGGAAGGGCCCAGTCCCACAGGGCACCCGGGGTAGGGCCCAGTCCCACAGGGCACCGGGGGAAAGGGCCCAGTCCCACAGGGCACCGGGGGAAAGGGCCCAGTCCCACAGGGCACTGGGGGAGGGGCCCAGTCCCACAGGGCACCGGGGGAAAGGGCCCAGTCCCACAGGGCACCGGGGGAAGGGCCCAGTCCCACAGGGCACCGGGGGAAGGGCCCAGTCCCACAGGACACCGGAGGAAGGGCCCAGTCCCACAGGGCACCGGGGGAAGGGCCCAGTCCCTCAGGGCACCGGGGGAAGGGCACATTCCCTCAGGGCACCGGGGGAAGGGCCCAGTCCCACAGGGCACCGGGAGAAGGGCCAAGTCACACCGGTCACCGGGGGAAGGGCCCAGTCCCACAGGACACCGGGGGAAGGGCCCAGTCCCAGAGGGCAGGACACCAGGGGAAGGGCCCAGTCCCACAGGGCACCGGGGGAAGGGCCCAGTCCCACAGGGCAGGACACCGGGGGAAGGGCCCAGTCCCACAGTGCACCGGGGGAAGGGCCCAGTCCCACAGGGCACCGGGGGAAGGGCCCAGTCCCACAGGGCACCGGGGGAAGGGCCCAGTCCCACAGGGCACCGGGGGAAGGGCCCAGTCCCACAGGGCACCGGGGGAAAGGGCCCAGTCCCACAGGGCACCGAGGGAAAGGGCCCAGTCCCACAGGGCACCGGGGGAAGGGCCCAGTCCCACAGGGCACCGGGGGAAAGGCCCAGTCCCATAGGGCACCGGGGGAAGGGCCCAGTCCCACAGGACACCGGGGGAAAGGCCCAATCCCACAGGGCACCGGGGGAAAGGGCCCAGTCCCACAGGGCAGGACACCGGGGGAAGGGCCCAGTCCCACAGTGCACCGGGGGAAAGGGCCCAGTCCCACAGGGCAGGGCATCTGCGGAAAGGCCCAGTCCCACAGGGCACCGGGGGGAAGGGCCCAGTCCCTCAGGGCACCGGGGGAAGGGCCCAGTCCCACAGGGCACCGGGGGAAAGGGCCCAGTCCCACAGGGCACCGAGGGAAATGGCCCAGTCCCACAGGGCACCGGGGGAAGGGCCCAGTCCCACAGGGCACCGGGGGAAGGGCCCAGTCCCACAGGGCACCGGGGGAAGGGCCCATTCCCTCAGGGCACAGGGGGAAGGGCCCAGTCCCACAGGGCACCGGGGGAAGGGCCCAGTCCCACCGGTCACCGGGGGAAGGGCCCAGTCCCACAGGACACCGGGGGAAGGGCCCAGTCCCACAGGGCAGGACACCGGGGGAAGGGCCCAGTCCCACACGACACCGGGGGAAGGGCCCAGTCCCACACGACACCGGGGGAAGGGCCCAGTCCCACAGTGCACCGGGGGAAGGGCCCAGTACCACAGGACACCGGGGGAAAGGCCCAATCCCAAAGGTCACCGGGGGAAAGGGCCCAGTCCCACAGGGCAGGACACCGGAGGAAGGGCCCAGTCCCACAGGGCACCGGGGGAAGGGCCCAGTCCCACAGGGCACCGAGGGAAAGGGCCCAGTCCCACAGGGCACCGGGGGAAAGGGCCCAGTCCGACAGGGCACCGGGGGAAGGGCCCAGTCCCACAGGACACCGGGGGAAGGGCCCAGTCCCACAGGGCACTGGGGGAAAGGGCCCAGTCCCACAGGGCATCGGGGGAAGTGCCCAGTCCCACAGGACACCGGGGGAAGGGCCCAGTCCCCAAGGGCACCGGGGGAAAGGGCCCAGTCCCACAGGGCACCGGGGGAAAGGGCCCAGTCCCACAGGGCACCGGGGGAAAGGGCCCAGTCCCACAGGGCACTGCGAGAAAGGGACCAGTCCCACAGGGCACCGGGGGAAAGGGCCCAGTCCCACAGGGCACCGGAGGAAAGGGCCCAGTCCCACAGGGCACCGGGGGAAGGGCCCAGTCCCACAGGGCACCCGGGGTAGGGCCCAGTCCCACAGGGCACCGGGGGAAGGGCCCAGTCCCACAGGTCACCGGGGGAAAGGGCCCAGTCCCACAGGGCACTGGGGGAGGGGCCCAGTCCCACAGGGCACCGGGGGAAAGGGCCCAGTCCCACAGGGCACCGGGGGAAGGGCCCAGTCCCACAGGACACCGGGGAAGGGCCCAGTCCCACAGGGCACCGGGGGAAGGGCCCAGTCCCTCAGGGCACCGGGGGAAGGGCACATTCCCTCAGGGCACCGGGGGAAGGGCCCAGTCCCACAGGGAACCGGGAGAAGGGCCCAGTCCCACCGGGGGAAGGGCCCAGTCCCACAGGACACCGGGGGAAGGGCCCAGTCTCAAAGGGCAGGACACCAGGGGAAGGGCCCAGTCCCACAGGGCACCGGGGGAAGGGCCTAGTCCCACAGGGCAGGACACCGGGGGAAGGGCCCAGTCCCACAGGGCACCGGGGGAAAGGGCCCAGTCCCACAGGGCACCGAGGGAAAGGGCCCAGTCCCACAGGGCACCGGGGGAAGGGCCCAGTCCCACAGGGCACCGGGGGAAAGGCCCAGTCCCACAGGGCACCGGGGGAAGGGCCCAGTCCCACAGGACACCGGGGGAATGGCCCAATCCCACAGGGCACCGGGGGAAAGGGCCCAGTCCCACAGGGCAGGACACCGGGGGAAGGGCCCAGTCCCACAGTGCACCGGGGGAAAGGGCCCAGTCCCACAGGGCAGGGCACCTGCGGAAATGCCCAGTCCCACAGGGCACCGGGGGGAAGGGCCCAGTCCCACAGGGCACCGGGGGAAATGGCCCAGCCCCACAGGGCACCGGGGGAAGGGCCCAGTCCCACAGGGCACCGGGGGAAGGGCCCAGTCCCACAGGGCACCGGGGGAAGGGCCCATTCCCTCAGAGCACCGGGGGAAGGGCCCAGTCCCACAGGGCACCGGGGGAAGGGCCCAGTCCCACCGGTCACCGGGGGAAGGGCCCAGTCCCACAGGACACCGGGGGAAGGGCCCAATCCCACAGGGCAGGACACCGGGGGAAAGGCCCAGTCCCCAGGGGCACCGGGGGAAGGGCCCAGTCCCACAGGGCACCGAGGGAAAGGGCCCAGTCCCTCAGGGCACCGGGGGAAGGGCACAGTCCCACAGGGCAGGACACCAGGGGAAGGGCCCAGTCCCACAGGGCAGGACACCAGGGGAAGGGCCCAGTCCCACAGGGCAGGACACCGGGGGAAGGGCCCAGTCCCACAGGACACCGGGGGAAGGGCCCAGTCCCACAGTGCACCGGGGGAAGGGCCCAGTCCCACAGTGCACCGGGGGAAAGGGCCCAGTCCCACAGGGCAGGACACCGGGGGAAGGGCCCAGTCCCACAGGGCACCGGGAGAAGGGCCCAGTCCCACAGGGCACCTAGGGAAAGGGCCCAGTCCCACAGGGCACCGGGGGAAAGGGCCCAGTCCGACAGGGCACCGGGGGAAAGGGCCCAGTCCCACAGGGCACCGGGGTAAGGGCCCAGTCCCACAGGGCACCGGGGGAAGGGCCCAGTCCCACAGGACACCGGGGGAAGGGCCCAGTCCCACAGGGCAGGACACTGGGGGAAGGGCCCAGTCCCACAGGGCAGGACACCGGGGGAAGGGCCGAGTCCCACAGTGCACCAGGCGAAGGGCCCAGTCTCACAAGGCAGGACACCGGGGGAAGGGCCCAGTCCCACAGTGCACCGGGGGAAGGGCCCAGTCCCACAGGGCACTGGGGGAAAGGGCCCAGTCCCACAGGGCAGGACACCGGGGGAAGGGCCCAGTCCCACACGACACCGGGGGAAGGGCCCAGTCCCACACGACACCGGGGGAAGGGCCCAGTCCCACAGTGCACCGGGGGAAGGGCCCAGTCCCACAGGACACCGGGGGAAAGGCCCAATCCCAAAGGTCACCGGGGGAAAGGGCCCAGTCCCACAGGGCAGGACACCGGAGGAAGGGCCCAGTCCCACAGGGCACCGGGGGAAGGGCCCAGTCCCACAGGGCACCGAGGGAAAGGGCCCAGTCCCACAGGGCACCGGGGGAAAGGGCCCAGTCCGACAGGGCACCGGGGGAAGGGCCCAGTCCCACAGGACACCGGGGGAAGGGCCCAGTCCCACAGGGCACTGGGGGAAAGGGCCCAGTCCCACAGGGCATCGGGGGAAGTGCCCAGTCCCACAGGACACCGGGGGAAGGGCCCAGTCCCCAAGGGCACCGGGGGAAAGGGCCCAGTCCCACAGGGCACCGGGGGAAAGGGCCCAGTCCCACAGGGCACCGGGGGAAAGGGCCCAGTCCCACAGGGCACTGCGAGAAAGGGACCAGTCCCACAGGGCACCGGGGGAAAGGGCCCAGTCCCACAGGGCACCGGAGGAAAGGGCCCAGTCCCACAGGGCACCGGGGGAAGGGCCCAGTCCCACAGGGCACCCGGGGTAGGGCCCAGTCCCACAGGGCACCGGGGGAAGGGCCCAGTCCCACAGGTCACCGGGGGAAAGGGCCCAGTCCCACAGGGCACTGGGGGAGGGGCCCAGTCCCACAGGGCACCGGGGGAAAGGGCCCAGTCCCACAGGGCACCGGGGGAAGGGCCCAGTCCCACAGGACACCGGGGAAGGGCCCAGTCCCACAGGGCACCGGGGGAAGGGCCCAGTCCCTCAGGGCACCGGGGGAAGGGCACATTCCCTCAGGGCACCGGGGGAAGGGCCCAGTCCCACAGGGAACCGGGAGAAGGGCCCAGTCCCACCGGGGGAAGGGCCCAGTCCCACAGGACACCGGGGGAAGGGCCCAGTCTCAAAGGGCAGGACACCAGGGGAAGGGCCCAGTCCCACAGGGCACCGGGGGAAGGGCCTAGTCCCACAGGGCAGGACACCGGGGGAAGGGCCCAGTCCCACAGGGCACCGGGGGAAAGGGCCCAGTCCCACAGGGCACCGAGGGAAAGGGCCCAGTCCCACAGGGCACCGGGGGAAGGGCCCAGTCCCACAGGGCACCGGGGGAAGGGCCCAGTCCCACAGGGCACCGGGGGAAGGGCCCATTCCCTCAGAGCACCGGGGGAATGGCCCAATCCCACAGGGCACCGGGGGAAGGGCCCAGGCCCACCGGTCACCGGGGGAAGGGCCCAGTCCCACAGGACACCGGGGGAAGGGCCCAATCCCACAGGGCAGGACACCGGGGGAAAGGCCCAGTCCCCAGGGGCACCGGGGGAAGGGCCCAGTCCCACAGGGCACCGAGGGAAAGGGCCCAGTCCCTCAGGGCACCGGGGGAAGGGCACAGTCCCACAGGGCAGGACACCAGGGGAAGGGCCCAGTCCCACAGGGCAGGACACCAGGGGAAGGGCCCAGTCCCACAGGGCAGGACACCGGGGGAAGGGCCCAGTCCCACAGGACACCGGGGGAAGGGCCCAGTCCCACAGTGCACCGGGGGAAGGGCCCAGTCCCACAGTGCACCGGGGGAAAGGGCCCAGTCCCACAGGGCAGGACACCGGGGGAAGGGCCCAGTCCCACAGGGCACCGGGAGAAGGGCCCAGTCCCACAGGGCACCTAGGGAAAGGGCCCAGTCCCACAGGGCACCGGGGGAAAGGGCCCAGTCCGACAGGGCACCGGGGGAAAGGGCCCAGTCCCACAGGGCACCGGGGTAAGGGCCCAGTCCCACAGGGCACCGGGGGAAGGGCCCAGTCCCACAGGACACCGGGGGAAGGGCCCAGTCCCACAGGGCAGGACACTGGGGGAAGGGCCCAGTCCCACAGGGCAGGACACCGGGGGAAGGGCCGAGTCCCACAGTGCACCAGGCGAAGGGCCCAGTCTCACAAGGCAGGACACCGGGGGAAGGGCCCAGTCCCACAGTGCACCGGGGGAAGGGCCCAGTCCCACAGGGCACTGGGGGAAAGGGCCCAGTCCCACAGGGCAGGACACCGGGGGAAAGGCCCAGTCCCCAAGGGCACCGGGGGAATGGGCCCAGTCCCACAGGGCACTGCGGGAAAGGGCCCAGTCCCACAGGGCACCGTGGGAAAGGGCCCAGTCCCACAGGGCACCGGAGGAAAGGGCCCAGTCCCACAGGGCACCGGGGGAAGGGCACAGTCCCACAGGGCACCCGGGGTAGGGCCCAGTCCCACAGGGCACTGGGGGAAGGGCCCAGTCCCACAGGGCACCGGGGGAAAGGGCCCAGTCCCACAGGGCACCGGGGGAAGGGCCCAGTCCCACAGGGCACCGGGGGAAGGGCCCGGTCCCACAGGACACTGGGGGAAAGGGCCCAGTCCCACAGGGCAGGACACCGGAGGAAGGGCCCAGTCCCACAGTGCACCGGGGGAAAGGGCCCAGTCCCACAGGGCAGGACACCGGGGGAAAGGCCCAGTCCCACAGGGCACCGGGGGAAAGGGCCCAGTCCCACAGGGCACCGGAGGAAAGGGCCCAGTCCCACAGGGCACCGGGGGAAGGGCACAGTCCCACAGGGCACCCGGGGTAGGGCCCAGTCCCACAGGGCACTGGGGGAAGGGCCCAGTCCCACAGGGCACCGGGGGAAAGGGCCCAGTCCCACAGGGCACCGGGGGAAGGGCCCAGTCCCACAGGGCACCGGGGGAAGGGCCCGGTCCCACAGGACACTGGGGGAAAGGGCCCAGTCCCACATGGCACCGAGGGAAATGGCCCAGTCCCACATGGCACTGGGGGAAGGGCCCAGTCCCACAGGACACCGGGGGAAGGGGCCAGTCCCACAGGACACCGGGGGAAGGGCCCAGTCCCACAGGGCAGGACACCGGGGGAAGGGCCCAGTCCCACAGTGCACCGGGGGAAGGGCCCAGTCCCACAGTGCACCGGGGGAAGGGCCCAGTCCCACAGGACACCGGGGGAAGGGCCCCGTCCCACAGTGCACCGGGGGAAAGGGCCCAATCCCACAGGGCAGGACACCGGGGGAAAGGGCCCAGTCCCACAGGGCACTGGGGGAGGGGCCCAGTCCCACCGGTCACCGGGGGAAGGGCCCAGTCCCACAGGACACCGGGGGAAGGGCCCAGTCCCACAGGGCAGGACACCAGGGGAAGGGCCCAGTCCCACAGGGCACCGGGGGAAGGGCCCAGTCCCACAGGACACCGGGGGAAGGGCCCAGTCCCACAGGACACTGCGGGAAAGGGCCCAGTCCCACAGGGCACCGGAGGAAGGGCCCAGTCCCACAGGGCACCGGGGGAAGGGCCCAGTCCCACAGGACACCGGGGGAAGGGCACAGTCCCACAGGGCACCGGGGGAAAGGGCCCAGTCCCACAGGGCACCGGGGGAAAGGGCCCAGTCCCACAGGGCACCGGGGTAAGGGCCCAGTCCCACAGTGCACCGGGGGAAGGGCCCAGTCCCACAGGACACCGGGGGAAGGGCCCAGTCCCACAGGGCAGGACACCGGGGGAAGGGCCCAGTCCCACAGTGCACCGGGGGAAGGGCCCAGTCCCACAGGGCAGGACACCGGGGGAAGGGCCTAGTCCCACAGTGCACCGGGCGAAGGGCCCAGTCCCACAAGGCAGGACACCGGGGGAAGGGCCCAGTCCCACAGTGCACCGGGGGAAGGGCCCAGTCCCACAGGGCACCGGGGGAAGGGCCCAGTCCCACAGGGCACTGGGGGTAGGGCCCAGTCCCACAGGGCACTGGGGGAAAGGGCCCAGTCCCACAGGGCATCGGGGGAAGTGCCCAGTCCCACAGGACACCGGGGGAAGGGCCCAGTCCCACAGTGCACCGGGGGAAAGGGCCCAGTACCACACGGCAGGACACCGGGGGAAAGGGCCCAGTCCCCAAGGGCACCGGGGGAAAGGGCCCAGTCCCACAGGGCACCGGGGGAAACGGCCCAGTCCCACAGGGCACCGGGGGAAAGGGCCCAGTCCCACAGGGCACTGCGGGAAAGGGCCCAGTCCCACAGGGCACCGGGGGAAAGGGCCCAGTCCCACAGGGCACCGGAGGAAAGGGCCCAGTCCCACAGGGCACCGGGGGAAGGGCCCAGTCCCACAGGGCACCGGGGGAAGGGCCCAGTCCCACAGGGCACCGGGGGAAAGGGCCCAATCCCACAGGGCACTGGGGGAGGGGCCCAGTCCCACAGGGCACCGGGGGAAAGGGCCCAGTCCCACAGGGCACCGGGGGAAGGGCCCAGTCCCACAGGGCACCGGGGGAAGGGCCCAGTCCCACAGGACACCGGAGGAAGGGCCCAGTCCCACAGGGCACCGGGGGAAGGGCCCAGTCCCTCAGGGCACCGGGGGAAGGGCCCAATCCCTCAGGGCACCGGGGGAAGGGCCCAGTCCCACAGGGCACCGGGAGAAGGGCCCAGTCCCACCGGTCACCGGGGGAAGGGCCCAGTCCCACAGGACACCGGGGGAAGGGCCCAGTCCCAGAGGGCAGGACACCAGGGGAAGGGCCCAGTCCCACAGGGCACCGGGAAGGCCCAGTCCCACAGGGCACCGGGGGAAGGGCCCAGTCCCACAGGGCAGGACACCGGGGGAAGGGCCCAGTCCCACAGGACACCGGGGGAAGGGCCCAGTCCCACAGTGCACCGGGGGAAGGGCCCAGTCCCACAGGACACCGGGGGAAAGGCCCAATCCCACATGGCAGGACACCGGGGGAAGGGCCCAGTCCCACAGGGCACCGGGGGAAGGGCCCAGTCCCACAGGGCACCGGGGGAAAGGGCCCAGTCCCACAGGGCACCGAGGGAAAGGGCCCAGTCCCACAGGGCACCGGGGGAAGGGCCCAGTCCCACAGGGCACCGGGGGAAAGGCCCAGTCCCACAGGACACCGGGGGAAAGGCCCAATCCCACAGGGCACCGGGGGAAAGGGCCCAGTCCCACAGGGCAGGACACTGGGGGAAGGGCCCAGTCCCACAGTGCACCGGGGGAAAGGGCCCAGTCCCACAGGGCAGGGCATCTGCGGAAAGGCCCAGTCCCACAGGGCACCGGGGGGAAGGGCCCAGTCCCACAGGGCACCGGGGGAAAGGGCCCAGTCCCACAGGGCACCGAGGGAAATGGCCCAGTCCCACAGGGCACCGGGGGAAGGGCCCAGTCCCACAGGGCACCGGGGGAAGGGCCCAGTCCCACAGGGCACCGGGGGAAGGGCCCATTCCCTCAGGGCACAGGGGGAAGGGCCCAGTCCCACAGGGCACCGGGGGAAGGGCCCAGTCCCACCGGTCACCGGGGGAAGGGCCCAGTCCCACAGGACACCGGGGGAAGGGCCCAATCCCACAGGGCAGGACACCGGGGGAAAGGCCCAGTCCCCATGGGCACCGGGGGAAGGGCCCAGTCCCACAGGGCACCGGGGGAAAGGGCCCAGTCCCTCAGGGCACCGGGGGAAGGGCACATTCCCTCAGGGCACCGGGGGAAGGGCCCAGTCCCACAGGGCACCGGGAGAAGGGCCCAGTCCCACCGGTCACCGGGGGAAGGGCCCAGTCCCACAGGACACCGGGGGAAGGGCACAGTCCCACAGGGCAGGACACCGGGGGAAGGGCCCAGTCCCACAGGGCACCGGGGGAAGGGCCCAGTCCCACAGGGCAGGACACCGGGGGAAGGGCCCAGTCCCACACGACACCGGGGGAAGGGCCCAGTCCCACAGTGCACCGGGGGAAGGGCCCAGTCCCACAGGACACCGGGGGAAAGGCCCAATCCCAAAGGTCACTGGGGGAAAGGGCCCAGTCCCACAGGGCAGGACACCGGAGGAAGGGCCCAGTCCCACAGGGCACCGGGGGAAGGGCCCAGTCCCACAGGGCACCGGGGGAAAGGGCCCAGTCCGACAGGGCACCGGGGGAAGGGCCCAGTCCCACAGGACACCGGGGGAAGGGCCCAGTCCCACAGGGCACTGGGGGAAAGGGCCCAGTCCCACAGGGCATCGGGGGAAGTGCCCAGTCCCACAGGACACCGGGGGAAGGGCCCAGTCCCACAGGGCACCGGGGGAAGGGCCCATTCCCACAGGGCACCGGGGGAAAGGGCCCAGTCCCACAGGGCACCGGGGGAAAGGGCCCAGTCCCACAGGGCACTGCGAGAAAGGGCCCAGTCCCACAGGGCACCGGGGGAAAGGGCCCAGTCCCACAGGGCACCGGAGGAAAGGGCCCAGTCCCACAGGGCACCGGGGGAAGGGCCCATTCCCACAGGGCACCCGGGGTAGGGCCCAGTCCCACAGGGCACCGGGGGAAGGGCCCAGTCCCACAGGGCACCGGGGGAAAGGGCCCAGTCCCACAGGGCACCGGGGGAGGGGCCCAGTCCCACAGGGCACCGGGGGAAAGGGCCCAGTCCCACAGGGCACCGGGGGAAGGGCCCAGTCCCACAGGACACCGGGGGAAGTGCCCAGTCCCACAGGGCACCGGGGGAAGGGCCCAGTCCCTCAGGGCACCGGGGGAAGGGCACATTCCCTCAGGGCACCGGGGGAAGGGCCCAGTCCCACAGGGAACCGGGAGAAGGGCCCAGTCCCACCGGGGGAAGGGCCCAGTCCCACAGGACACCGGGGGAAGGGCCCAGTCCCAAAGGGCAGGACACCAGGGGAAGGGCCCAGTCCCACAGGGCACCGGGGGAAGGGCCCAGTCCCACAGGGCAGGACACCGGGGGAAGGGCCCAGTCCCACAGGGCACCGGGGGAAGGGCCCAGTCCCACAGGGCACCGGGGGAAGGGCCCAGTCCCACAGGACACCGGGGGAAGGGCCCAGTCCCACAGTGCACCGGGGGAAGGGCCCAGTCCCACAGGACACCGGGGGAAAGGCCCAATCCCACATGGCAGGACACCGGGGGAAGGGCCCAGTCCCACAGGGCACCGGGGGAAGGGCCCAGTCCCACAGGGCACCGGGGGAAGGGCCCAGTCCCACAGGGCACCGGGGGAAAAGGCCCAGTCCCACAGGGCACCGAGGGAAAGGGCCCAGTCCCACAGGGCACCGGGGGAAGGGCCCAGTCCCACAGGGCACCGGGGGAAAGGCCCAGTCCCACAGGGCACCGGGGGAAGGGCCCAGTCCCACAGGACACCGGGGGAAAGGCCCAATCCCACAGGGCACCGGGGGAAAGGGCCCAGTCCCACAGGGCAGGACACCGGGGGAAGGGCCCAGTCCCACAGTGCACCGGGGGAAAGGGCCCAGTCCCACAGTGCAGGGCACCTGCGGAAAGGCCCAGTCCCACAGGGCACCGGGGGGAAGGGCCCAGTCCCACAGGGCACCAGGGGAAATGGCCCAGCCCCACAGGGCACCGGGGGAAGGGCCCAGTCCCACAGGGCACCGGGGGAAGGGCCCAGTCCCACCGGTCACCGGGGGAAGGGCCCAGTCCCACAGGACACCGGGGGAAGGGCCCAATCCCACAGGGCAGGACACCGGGGGAAAGGCCCAGTCCCCAGGGGCACCGGGGGAAGGGCCCAGTCCCACAGGGCACCGGGGGAAAGGGCCCAGTCCCTCAGGGCACCGGGGGAAGGGCACAGTCCCACAGGGCAGGACACCAGGGGAAGGGCCCAGTCCCACAGGGCAGGACACCAGGGGAAGGGCCCAGTCCCACAGGGCAGGACACCGGGGGAAGGGCCCAGTCCCACAGGACACCGGGGGAAGGGCCCAGTCCCACAGTGCACCGGGGGAAGGGCCCAGTCCCACAGTGCACCGGGGGAAAGGGCCCAGTCCCACAGGGCAGGACACCGGGGGAAGGGCCCTGTCCCACAGGGCACCGGGGGAAGGGCCCAGTCCCTCAGGGCACCGGGGGAAGGGCACAGTCCCACAGGGCAGGACACCAGGGGAAGGGCCCAGTCCCACAGGGCAGGACACCAGGGGAAGGGCCCAGTCCCACAGGGCAGGACACCAGGGGAAGGGCCCAGTCCCACAGGGCAGGACACCGGGGGAAGGGCCCAGTCCCACAGGACACCGGGGGAAGGGCCCAGTCCCACAGTGCACCGGG
This sequence comes from Squalus acanthias, assembly GCA_030390025.1. Taxonomy (NCBI): domain Eukaryota; kingdom Metazoa; phylum Chordata; class Chondrichthyes; order Squaliformes; family Squalidae; genus Squalus; species Squalus acanthias. Next base: position 24,178,566 of record CM059445.1, read on the forward strand.
GGAAGGGCCCAGTCCCACAGTGCACCGGGGGAAAGGGCCCAGTCCCACAGGGCAGGACACCGGGGGAAGGGCCCTGTCCCACAGGGCACCGGGGGAAGGGCCCAGTCCCACAGGGCACCTCGGGAAAGGGCCCAGTCCCACAGGGCACCGGGGCAAAGGGCCCAGTCCGACAGGGCACCGGGGGAAGGGCCCAGTCCCACAGGACACCGGGGGAAGGGCCCAGTCCCACAGGACACCGGGGGAAGGGCCCAGTCCCACAGGGCACCGGGGGAAAGGGCCCAGTCCCACAGGGCACCGGGGTAAGGGCCCAGTCCCACAGGGCACCGGGGGAAGGGCCCAGTCCCACAGGGCACCGGGGGAAAGGGCCCAGTCCCACAGGGCACCGGGGGAAGGGCCCAGTCCCACAGGACACCGGGAGAAGGGCCCAGTCCCACAGGGCAGGACACTGGGGGAAGGGCCCAGTCCCACAGGGCAGGACACCGGGGGAAGGGCCCAGTCCCACAGTGCACCGGGGGAAGGGCCCAGTCCCACAGTGCACCGGGGGAAGGACCCAGTCCCACAGGACACCGGGGGAAAGGGCCCAGTCCCACAGGGCACCGGGGGAAGGGCCCAGTCCCACAGGGCACTGGGGGTAGGGCCCAGTCCCACAGGGCACTGGGGGAAAGGGCCCAGTCCCACAGGGCAGGACACCGGGGGAAAGGCCCAGTCCCCAAGGGCACCAGGGGAATGGGCCCAGTCCCACAGGGCACTGCGGGAAAGGGCCCAGTCCCACAGGGCACCGTGGGAAAGGGCCCAGTCCCACAGGGCACCGGAGGAAAGGGCCCAGTCCCACAGGGCACCGGGGGAAGGGCACAGTCCCACAGGGCACCCGGGGTAGGGCCCAGTCCCACAGGGCACTGGGGGAAGGGCCCAGTCCCACAGGGCACCGGGGGAAAGGGCCCAGTCCCACAGGTCACCGGGGGAAGGGCCCAGTCCCACAGGACACTGGGGGAAGGGACCAGTCCCACAGGGCACCGGGGGAAGGGCCCAGTCCCACAGGGCACCGGGGGAAGGGCCCAGACCCTCAGGGCACCGGGGGAAGGGCCCAGTCCCACAGGGCACCGGGGGAAGGGCCCAGTCCCACAGGGCACCGGGGGAACGGCCCAGTCCCACAGGGCACCGGGGGAAAGGCCCAGTCCCACAGGGCACCGGGGGAAGGGCCCAGTCCCACAGGACACCGGGGGAAAGCCCCAATCCCACAGGGCACTGGGGGAAAGGGCCCAGTCCCACATGGCAGGACACCGGAGGAAGGGCCCAGTCCCACAGTGCACCGGGGGAAAGGGCCCAGTCCCACAGGGCAGGACACCGGGGGAAGGACCCAGTCCCACAGGACACCGGGGGAAAGGGCCCAGTCCCACAGGACACCGGGGGAAGGGCCCAGTCCCACAGGACACCGGGGGAAGGGCCCAGTCCCACAGGGCAGGACACCGGGGGAAGGGCCCAGTCCCACAGGACACCGGGGGAAGGGCCCAGTCCCACAGGACACCGGGGGAAGGGCCCAGTCCCACAGTGCACCGGGGGAAGGGCCCAGTCCCACAGGACACCGGGGGAAGGGCCCCGTCCCACAGTGCACCGGGGGAAAGGGCCCAATCCCACAGGGCAGGACACCGGGGGAAAGGCCCAGTCCCCAAGGGCACCGGGGGTAGGGCCCAGTCCCACAGGGCACCGGGGTAAAGGGCCCAGTCCCACAGGGCACTGGGGGAGGGGCCCAGTCCCACAGGGCACCGGGGGAAAGGGCCCAGTCCCACAGCGCATCGGGGGAAGGGCCCAGTCCCACAGGACACCGGGGGAAGGGCCCAGTCCCACAGGGCACCGGGGAAGGGCCCAGTCCCTCAGGGCACCGGGGGAAGGGCACATTCCCTCAGGGCACCGGGAGAAGGGCCCAGTCCCACAGGGCACCGGGAGACAGGCCCAGTCCCACCGGTCACCGGGGGAAGGGCCCAGTCCCACAGGACACCGGGGGAAGGGCCCAGTCCCACAGGACACCGGGGGAAAGGCCCAATCCCACAGGTCACCGGGGGAAAGGGCCCAGTCCCACAGGGCAGGACACCAGGGGAAGGGCCCAGTCCCACAGGGCACCGGGGGAAGGGCCCAGTCCCACAGGGCAGGACACCGGGGGAAGGGCCCAGTCCCACAGGACACCGGGGGAAGGGCCCAGTCCCACAGTGCACCGGGGGAAGGGCCCAGTCCCACAGGACACCGGGGGAAAGGCCCAATCCCACAGGTCACCGGGGGAAAGGGCCCAGTCCCACAGGGCAGGACACCGGGGGAAAGGGCCCAGTCCCACAGGGCAGGACACCGGGGGAAGGGCCCAGTCCCACAGGGCACCGGGGGAAGGGCCCAGTCCCACAGGGCACCGAGGGAAAGGGCCCAGTCCCACAGGGCACCGGGGGAAAGGGCCCAGTCCCACAGGGCACCGGGGGAAGGGCCCAGTCCCACAGGACACCGGGGGAAGGGCCCAGTCCCACAGTGCACCGGGGGAAAGGGCCCAGTCCCACAGGGCAGGACACCGGGGGTGGGGCCCAGTCCCACAGGGCACCGGGGGAAGGGTCCAGTCCCACAGGGCACCGGGGGAAGGGCCCAGTCCCACAGGACACCGGGGGAAGGGACCAGTCCCACAGGACACCGGGGGAAGGGCCCAGTCCCACAGGGCAGGACACCGGGGGAAGGGCCCAGTCCCACAGTGCACCGGGGGAAGTGCCCAGTCCCACAGGGCACCGGGGGAAGGGCCCAGTCCCACAGGGCACTGGGGGTAGGGCCTAGTTCCACAGGCCACTGGGGGAAGGGCCCAGTCCCACAGGGCACCGGGGGAAAGGGCCCAGTCCCACAGGACACCGGGGGAAGGGCCCAGTCCCACAGGACACCGGCGGAAGGGCCCAGTCCCACAGATCACCGGGGGAAGGGCCCAGTCCCACAGGGCACCGGGGGAAGGGCCCAGTCCCACAGGGCACCGGGGGAAAGGGCCCAGTCCCACAGGGCACCGAGGGAAATGGCCCAGTCCCATAGGGCACCGGGGGAAGGGCCCAGTCCCACAGGGCACCGGGGGAAAGGGCCCAGTCCCACAGGGCACCGGGGGAAGGGCCCAGTCCCACAGGACACCGGGGGAAGGGCCCAGTCCCACAGTGCACCGGGGTAAAGGGCCCAGTCCCACAGGGCAGGACACCGGGGGAAAGGCCCAGTCCCCAAGGGCACCGGGGGAAGGGCCCAGTCCCACAGGGCACCGGGGGAAAGGGCCCAGTCCCACAGGGCAGGACACCGGGGGAAAGGCCCAGTCCCACAGGGCACCGGGGGAAGGGCCCAGTCCCACAGGGCACCGGGGGAAAGGGCCCAGTCCCACAGGGCACCGGGGGAAAGGGCCCAGTCCCACAGGGCACCGGGGGCAAGGGCCCAGTCCCACAGGGCACCGGGGGAAAGGGCCCAGTCCCACAGGGCACCGGGGGAAAGGGCCCAGTCCCACAGGGCACCGGGGGAAGGGCCCAGTCCCACAGTGCACCGGGGGAAGGGCCCAGTCCCACAGTGCACCGGGGGAAGGGCCCAGTCCCACAGTGCACCGGGGGAAGGGCCCAGTCCCACAGGGCACCGGGGGAAGGGCTCAGTCCCACAGGGCACCGGGGGAAGGGCCCGGTCCCACAGGGCAGCCTTCCCCTGGTTTCCCGCCCTGTGGGACTGGGCCCTTTCTCCCAGTGTCCTGTGGGACTGGGCCCTTTCCCCCGGTGTCCCGCCCTGTGTGACTGGGCCCTTCACCCTGAGGTTCTTAGATTATTGACCAATGGTGGAGCGATGAATCATTTGGCCAGTGAATTTTGCTTGTAGAGAAGCCGTTAGGCCAGGTGTCTCCTGCCCCCGAACAGCGGGGGCTGTATTGGTGAGTGTCCTGGCTGTGGGCGGGTGGAGGGGGAGAAGAGTTTTTTATGCTGCTTAACGGTCCCATTCTTTGTTGTAGATATGATCACACTGACGGAGCTCGCTACTCTCTCAGATAGTCAGCCCACTCATCGTCTCCTCAAACCCTGGTGGGATGTTCTGATGGACTACTTGGTGGTTATTATGCTGATGGTGTCCCTCCTGTCAGCGACCCTGCTCATTTCTAAAGATAAGGTTGTATGTTTGCCTTGCGACCACGTGCAGGGTCTGAACAGCACGTCCAGGAGCTCCACACCTGGAACTGGGGCTCCGCCTCACAAGGTGGAATCATCTACAGAAAGCCCCCAGAATGTGAAGCAAGGCAGCCCCACTTCCTCGGGAACACCCAGAAAGCCCTTGAGCCCAATGGAAACCAAATCGGCATCTTCAACCAGGCAGCCAAAAGGAGGAGGCTACAAAACAAACTTGGACTTCCAGCAGTATGTTTACATCAGCCAAGTGTGCTACCAGAAGGCCTTGCCCTGGTATTCCAAGTACTTCCCTTATGTAGCCCTTGTCCAGACCATTATCCTGATGGTCAGTGGCAACTTCTGGTTCAAATTCCCAAAGACTTCCTCCAAGGTAGAGCACTTTGTCTCCATTCTGGGCAAGTGCTTCGAGTCTCCTTGGACCACCAAAGCGGTCTCTGAGACTGCCAACGAGGACTCCGAAAACAGCCAACACCGGACTAAAATGTTCAAGTCGATGACGCTGGACCCCAGCGAGAACTCGGACACCTGCTCCTCGCTGACCTCCTGCCCCGAAGTGACCTTTGAGCCTCCCGTCACCGGCTCCCCCTCCATGAACATCCTGGATAAGCAGGACGGCGAGCAGGCCAAGGCCCTCTTTGAAAAGGTCCGCAAGTTCCGGGCCCACACTGAGGACGGGGACCTGATCTACAAATTCTACGTTGGTCAGACGGTCGTGAAGGCTTTAAAATTCATGATCATTCTGAGCTACACCTTCACCTTTGTCGACTCGATCACATTTGAACACTTCTGCAAGCCCAAGATTAAAAATGTCACTGGCTACTCTGTGTTCTTCTGTACTCACAGTATGGCCTACATGCTGCAGAAGCTGCTCATCACCTACATCATTCTGATTGCGCTGTATGGACTGGTGTGTCTCTACACGTTGTTCTGGCTGTTCCGAGGTTCGTTGAAGGAATACTCCTTTGAGAAGGTGCGCGAGGAGAGCAATTTCAGTGACATTCCCGATGTGAAGAACGACTTTGCCTTCCTGCTGCACATGGTGGACCAATATGACCAGCTCTACTCCAAGAGATTTGCCATCTTCCTGTCGGAAGGCTGTGAGAACAAACTGCTGGAGATGAATCTAAACCATGAGTGGACTTATGAGAAGCTGAGGCAGCATGTGTCCAAGAACATCCAGGGCAAGCTGGAGCTGCAGCTCTTCATGTTGTCTGGGATTCCGAAAGCCGTCTTTGACATGAGTGATCTGGAGGTCCTGAAGCTGGAGCTGATTCCTGACGTCAGGCTGCCAGCTAAGATCTCCCAGATGGTGGCTCTCAAGGAGCTCTATCTTAATCACTGCCCTGCAAAGGTTGATCAAATTGCCTTCAACTTCCTCAGAGACCACCTTCACATCTTGCACGTCAAGTTCACTGATATTGGTGAGATCCCCCTATGGGTGTACTCGCTGAAAAACCTGGTGGAGCTGCATCTTTCTGGCAATCTGAACTCTGAAACCAACAAGGCCATTGGACTGGAGTCCCTGAAGGAACTGAGGCATCTCAAAATTCTCATCCTGAAAAGCAATCTCTCCAAAATCCCCTCAAACGTCATGGAGCTCGCGACTCACTTGTCCAAGTTGGTCATTCAGAACGATGGCACAAAGTTACTGGTGCTCAACAACTTGAAGAAGCTAGCTAACCTGTCTGAGCTCGAGCTCCAGAACTGTGAGCTGGAGAGAATCCCACATGCAATATTCAGCCTCGCTAGCCTTCAGAAACTGGACTTGAAATCCAATAATATTCAAACCATCGAGGAGATCATTAGCTTCCAGCACCTCAAGAGGCTGTCCTGCCTCAAACTTTGGCACAACGCCATCCTCTCAATCCCAACAACTATCAGTCTCATCAAAAATCTCGAGCAGCTTTTCCTCTCCAACAACAAACTGGAGTCTTTACCCAATGCTCTCTTCACCTTGAGAAAGCTGAGGTACCTGGACCTCAGCCACAATCTTCTCACTGCTGTCCCGCCAGACATTCACCTGCTCCAGAACTTGCAGCACTTCTTCATCACCAAGAACAAAGTGGAGACCCTGTCTGTCCAGCTCTTCCAATGCCTCAAATTGAAGACATTACATATGGGGCAAAACTGCATCACTTACATTCCACCTGAAATTGGACAGTTGACACAACTCAGTTACCTGGAGCTGAAAGGAAATCACTTGGAGAGGATCCCACCTGAGATTGGCTTCTGTGTGTTACTTAAGAAGACGAATCTTATCGTCGAAGACCTTCTGTTTGACCGTCTCCCCATTGACGTCAAAGATAACCTCACGGAACAAGACTTTACTTCTGTTGTTTAATTTGCCTCCCCAGAGTTATACACTAGAGTCTCTATGGTTGGATCAGGTACCTCTCTGTGCAACCTGTATAGCTTCCAGCTAATCGCCATGTTGAGTTAGACCCTGAATGCTGTAACACTTAGAGGGTTTCAAGTCCCCTAAAATTCACGAGAGTGGGTGTAAACTCCACTAGTCTTACAAATGAACTGGTGACTTGAACCAGCACTGATACAGTGATGTTACTCAGAGGCCTTAAAACTAGGACTTGTGTATTAGTGTAACAGACAGTCTTTACCGTGAGGTCTGGGTTAATGCACACCATCAGTACAAGGTCACAAAACTTATGCTGTGTGTCTGACCCTAGACCGCTCGTTCCAGGGGAGAGGGGATCCTGACTCTCTCACCAGGAGTAAGCGGGCAATCCAGCTACTCTCTCCAGCTGAGTGTTCACACACACATTCACTCTCACACACACACTCGCTCTCACTCGCTCACACACATTCACTCTCACTCGCTCACACACATTCACTCTCACTCGCTCACACACATTCACTCTCACACACACTCGCTCTCACTCGCTCACACACATTCACTCTCACTCGCTCACACACATTCACTCTCACTCGCTCACACACATTCACTCTCACTCGCTCACACACATTCACTCTCACTCGCTCACACACATTCACTCTCACTCGCTCACACACATTCACTCTCACTCGCTCACACACATTCACTCTCACACACACTCGCTCTCACTCGCTCACACACATTCACTCTCACTCGCTCACACACATTCACTCTCACACACACTCGCTCTCACTCGCTCACACACATTCACTCTCACTCGCTCACACACATTCACTCTCACTCGCTCACACACATTCACGCACATACTCATACGTACACATTCGCATGCACACACACTCATACTCGCACACACACTCACATACACAAACTCACACACTCGCACACACTGCCCCGCTTTTTATTATCTTGCTGTAACTTCTCTTTGTTAATCGATTGCGCTCATTCATTCTCTATTTCCCGATCTATCCCTCTTTCTATTTCTGTTCTTTATCTCTTGCCTTATTTATTGTCTTTTGCCATCTTTCTGTCTCTCTCTGTTCGCCTTTTTCTTTCTCTCACTCTCGTATATCCCTATTTCTATTATCACCCTGTGACTGACCCACTCACTGTTCCTCTCTCTCACTCTGTTCCTCTCTCACTCTATCTCATCATGGGATGTGGCCGAAACTTACAGAATCACAACATCTAACTACAAAAAGGAAAGCAGAAACTGCTGGCAAGACTCTGCCTGTGTGGAGAGAACGGGCGAGTTAACATTCCGGGTGTAATCCTTTTATCAGAACTGGAAGATATTAGCGATGAACAGCGTTTTTAAAAAGGAACAGAACAAGTGGTGAGAAAATAAGGCACAGTCCGAACTTGCAATGTTTCAATTTGATGTTGAATTTCTGTTCTTACTGTTGTCCCATTAAGGTCGGGTGGGGGGGAGCTGTGGGTCGTTCAGGGGACGTGCATGATGTCAGTTAAGGCAGGAGGTTGGAGGTTGGGTTGTACCCCCTTAGCCATCCTGACCAGCAGTTTTTAAAGGGCACCTCTTACTGTTTGGCAAGCACTTTGTGATGGGAGACATCCCCTTTAAGGTTTAAATCAGGCTAATAACCGGGGGGAGTGGGAGGTGACTAATTGTGCAGATAATCTTTGAATGATGTGGCTGTGATCAGTAGCCCAGTTATGTGTGAGTATTTGTGATAGTCTCTCATTGTTACTCCATACTGATAAAACTAATTAAGCAAAAAAATTGGCACTAGGGCAAAACAAACATTTAACGGAATGAGCCAGGACAGGAGGAGTTGGTCTAGCCATTGACTTCCTTTAATGGGGAGACCTGAGTAAAGAGTGAACGATAAGAGGTGAGCTCAGTCAGGAAGCAGTGTCTGATGGTGCCACGCTCAGCGTTTGAAGCAGGCAGATTGTAAGAGGAAACATCCTTCGAATTCACAGACCTCCTTATGGTCGTCAGTCTTCCATGTGCCGCTCCCCCACAATCAACAAGGCAACAAATGATCTTACCCATTCACAGGACAAGCCAAGAGCTGGTGGAGAAGCTGTTTAACCAGCTAACCGTTTGTAGCCAGGGTACGTTTGATGATTGGACTTTGTGTCTCACTGGTCGTCCTGCACTTTGATTTTATCTGGAAATAAATCTGAAATTAGTTTAGCCTTGGTGCAGTACTCTAGAAATGTCATTATTTCCCATTTTTTATACGCATTCCATGATTCTAAGAATCTCGACACCATCCAGGACAAAGCAGCCCACTTGATTGGCACCCCATCCACCACCTTAAACATTCACTCCCTCCACCACCGGCGTACCGTGGCTACAGTGTGTACCATCTACAAGATGCACTGCAGCAACTCGCCAAAGCTCCTTCGGCAGCACCTCCCAAACCCGCCACCTCTTCCACCTAGAAGGACAAGGGCAGCAGGCACATGGGAACACCACCACCTCTAAGTTCCCCTCCAAGTCACACACCATCCTGACTTAAAAGTATATCACCGATCCTTCATCGTCACTGGGTCAAAATCCTGGAATTCCCTACCTAACAGCACTGTGGGAGCACCTTCACCACACGGACTGCAGAGGTTCAAGAAGGCGGCTCACCACCACCTTCTCAAGGGCATCTAGGGATGGGCAATAAATGCTGCCACCCTGTCCCATATTCCATGCCCCCCATTCCCAGATTTTGGCATCGTATTCCTATATCCCCGTCCACCAACCTCTCCTCCCATCGCACAATCCACCATCGTCTCATCAGTTACTCTCATCCTCATCAACGGCCATTGGCTGCCCCTCCCCAAACCACTCAACTCAAAATCATTGTCCTGATCTATATCCTGCGCCCCCCGTAAATCTCCTAATGCTCCCTCCAGGGCCCCCCGTAAATCTCCTAATGCTCCCTCCAGGGCCCCCCGTAAATCTCCTAATGCTCATTCCAGGGCCCCCCGTAAATCTCCTAATGCTCCCTCCAGGGCCCCCCGTAAATCTCCTAATGCTCATTCCAGGGCCCCCCCGTAAATCTCCTAATGCTCCCTTCAGGGCCCCCTGTAAATCTCCTAATGCTCCCTCCAGGGCCCCCCGTAAATCTCCTAATGCTCCCTCCAGGGCCCCCTGTAAATCTCCTAATGCTCCCTCCAGGGCCCCCCGTAAATCTCCTAATGCTCCCTCCAGGGCCCCCCGTAAATCTCCTAATGCTCCCGCCAGGGCCCCCTGTAAATCTCCTAATGCTCCCTCCAGGGCCCCCTGTAAATCTCCTAATGCTCGTTCCAGGGCCCCCCCGTAAATCTCCTAATGCTCGCTCCAGATCCTCCCGTAAATCTCCTAATGCTCGTTCCAGGGCCCCCCGTAAATCTCCTAATGTTCCCTCCAGGGCCCCCCGTAAATCTCCTAATGCTCATTCCAGGGCCCCCCCCCCCGTAAATCTCCTAATGCTCCCTCCAGGGCCCCCCATAAATCTCCTAATGCTCCCTCCAGGGCCCCCCGTAAATCTCCTAATGCTCCCTCCAGGGCCCCCCGTAAATCTCCTAATGCTCCCTCCAGGGCCCCCCGTAAATCTCCTAATGCTCCCTCCAGGGCCCCCCCGTAAATCTCCTAATGCTCCCTCCAGGACCCCCTGTAAATCTCCTAATGCTTCCTCCAGGACCCCCTGTAAATCTCCTAATGCTCCCTCCAGGGCCTCCCGTAAATCTCCTAATGCTCCCTCCAGGGCCCCCCGTAAATCTCCTAATGCTCCCTCCAGGGCCCCCCGTAAATAGAAACATAGAAAAATAGGAGCAGGAGTAGGCCATTCGACCCTTCGAGCCTGCTCCACCATTCAATATGATCATGGCAGATCCTCTATCTCAATACCATATTCCTGCTCTCTCCCCATACCCCTTGATGCCTTTTGTGTCTAGAAATCTATCAATCTCCTTCTTAAATATATTCAGTGACTTGGCCTCCACAGCCTTCTGTGGTAGAGAATTCCACAGGTTCACCACCCTCAGTGAAGAAATTTCTCCTCATCTCAGTCCTAAATGTCCTACCCCGTATCCTGAGACTGTGACCCCTCGTTCTAGACCCCCCCCCCAGCCAGGGGAAACATCCTCCCTGCATCCAGTCTGTCTAGCCCTGTCAGAATTTTATACATTTCAATGAGATCCCCTCTCATTCTTCAAAACTCTAGTGAATACAGGCCTAGTCAACCCAATCTCTCCTCGTACGACAGTCCTGCCATCCCAGGAATCAGTCTGGTGAACCTTCGCTGCACTCCCTCTATGGCAAGTATATCCTTTCTTAGGTAAGGAAACCAAAACTGCACGCAGTACTCCAGGTGTGGTCTCACCAAGGCCCTGTATAACTGTAGTAAGACATCCTTGCTCCTGTACTCAAATCCTCTTGCAATGAAGGCCAACATACCATTTGCCTTCCTAACTGCTTGCTGCACCTGCATGTTTGCTTTCAGTGACTGGTGTACAAGGACACCCAGGTCCCTTTGTACATCAGCATTTCCCAATTTATCACCATTTAAATAATACTCTGCCTTTCTGTTTTTCCTACCGAAGTGGATAACTTCACATTTATCCACGTTATACTGCATCTGCCATGTATTTGCCCACTCACTCAACTTGTCTAAATTGCCTTGAAGCCTCTTTGCATCCTCCTCACAACTCACAATCCCACCTAGTTTCGTGTCGTCAGCAAACTTGGAAATATTACATTTGGTTCCCTCATCCAAATCATTGATATATATTGTGAATAGCTGGAGCCCAAGCACTGATCCCTGCGGTACCCCACTAGTCACTGCCTGCCACCCCGAAAAAGACCCATTTATTCCGACTCTCTGTTTCCTGTCTGTTAACCAATTTTCAATCCATGCCAGTATATTACCCCCAATCCCATGTGCTTTAATTTTGCACACTAACCTCTTTGTGGGAGGACTTTATCAAAGGCCTTCTGAAAAATCCAAATACATCACATCCAGTGGTTCTCCCTTATCTATTCTACCAGTTACATCCTCAAAAAAAACTCCAGTAGGTTTGTCAAACACGATTTCCCTTTCATAAATCCATGTTGACTTTGTCTAATCCCGTTGATATTTTCTAAGTGTCCTGTTATCACATCCTTTATAATAGACTCTAGCATTTTCCCTACCACTGATGTTAGGCTAACCGGTCTGTAGTTCCCTGTTTTCTCTCTCCCTCCTTTTTTAAATAGTGGGGTTACATTTGCCACCCTCCAATCTGCAGGAACTGTTCCATAATCTATAGATTTTGGAAGATGACAACCAATGCATCCACTATTTCCATGGCTACCTCTTTTAGTACTCTGGGATGCAGATTATCAGGCCCTGGGGATTTATCAGCTTTCAGTCCAAATCTCCTAATGTTCCCTCCAGGGCCTCCCGTAAATCTCCTAAAGCTCCCTCCAGATCCTCCCGTAAATCTCCTAATGCTCCCTCCAGGGCCCCCTGTAAATCTCCTAAAGCTCCCTCCTGGGCCTCCCGTAAATCTCCTAATGCTCCCTCCAGGGCCCCCCCTAAAGCTCCCTCCTGGGCCTCCCGTAAATCTCCTAAAGCTCCCTCCTGGGACTCCCGTAAATCTCCTAAAGCTCCCTCTGAGTCAGAAGGTTGTGGGTTCAAGTCCCACTCCAGGGACTTGCGCATATAAATCTAGGCTGACAGTGCTGAGGGGGTGCTGCACTGTCGGAGGTGCCGTCTTTCAGATGAGACGTAAAACCGAGGCCCCGTCTGCTCTCTCAGGTGGACGTAAAAGATCCCATGGCACTATTTCGAAGAAGAGCAGGGGAGATCTCCCCGGTGTCCTGGACAATATATATCCCTCAACCAACATAACAAAAACAGATTATCTGGTCATTATCACATTGCTGGTTGTGGGAGCTTGCTGTGCGCAAATTGACTGCCACGTTTCCCACATTACAACAGGGCCTACACTTCAAAAGTACTTCATTGACTGTAAAGCGCTTTGAGATGTCCGGTGGTCGTGAAAGGTGATATATAAATGTAAGTCTGTCTTTTTTTCCCTGGGCCTCCCGTAAATCTCCTAATGCTCCCTCCAGGGCCCCCGTAATCTCCTAATGCTCCCTCCAGGGCCCCCCGTAAATCTCCTAATGCGCCCTCCAGGGCCCCCCGTAAATCTCCTAATGCTCCCTCCAGGGCCCCCCGTAAATCTCCTAATGCTCCCTCCAGGACCCCCTGTAAATCTCCTAATGCTCCCCCCAGGGCCCCCCGTAAATCTCCTAATGCTCCCTCCAGATCCTCCCGTAAATCTCCTAATGCTCGCTCCCGGGCCCCCCTGTAAATCTCCTAATGCTCCCTCCTGCGCCCCCCACCCCCCCCCGTAAATCTCCTAATGCTCCCTCCAGGGCCTCCTGTAAATCTCCTAATTCTTTGCGTTAATTTTTTCCCTCCTTTCCAAAACACTCCAGGGATCTTATTAATGGTAAACATGATGTCCAAATCAGCGCTCAAATTGGTGTGGTAATAAGTAACTGCTTTTATCTCCAGACCTTCCAGAATCTTCCTGTCAAAAGAATAACAAAGAGCAACACCAGACTTCGTGTCATTGCTGCGATGTGTGTCCTGCTGTCAGAGGGCCCTCCAGTGTTCCGCCAACAATCTGCAGGGACCACACCAAACGTTTCAGTCAGATACACGGGCAAACCACAGTTAGTGGGTTACTGGAGGGCAGGACTTACAGATGGCAAGGGGAGATTGCTGCAATGATTTGAGTAGGGTTGTTGGGACATGGAATACCCAACCAGAAACACTGGGAGAAGCAGAATCCAGAGAGGCTTCAAAAGGGAAGTGGATAATTTTGAAAGCAAAATTTAAGAGTATGGGGAAAGGGCGGGGGATGGGTTATGGGGAAAGGGCCGGGGATGGGTTATGGTGAACAGCTCTTTCAGAGAGACGGCAGAGTGGCATCTTCCTGTGCGGTCACAGTCTGTGGTGTGAGGCCCACATAAAGCCTAATTGGGTGGGATTCCATTCCATTTATTTCTCTCGTAGTTCAGGAGACACAAACCACCCAATCTGAACAGCAGCAGCGAGCGTCAGACTCCAATCCCCCCTCCCCCCCACCCTGTCCCTCTCCCCCACCGCACCCCGCACCCTGTCTCTCCTCCCCCAGCACACCTCTCTGGTCTATATGTGACTCCAGACCCACAGCAATGTGGTTGACTCTTAACTGCCCTCTGAAATGGCCCAGCAAGCCACTCAGTTGGAACTGTAGAGTTTCGCAATTATCGCGATTCAAAATAATATGAGAGAAGCAGGTACAATTGATCATTTTTATTAAACGAAATGCTGCCCTGACAATAAAGGACACAGAAGCCTGTAAAATGGCCGCCGCGCATCGTGGCAGAAGCTTCCAGAGACACAGTGGGCAGACAAGATGGCGTCAAATATACATTCAGTATGAGATCGGATCATACTCGGTACACATTGTAAAGACAGGATGCAACCCGTTTGCATTTTTGAACAATAGCAATGACATAAGTGCTGGAATCATTTCCTACGCACAGTAAGGATCATTGAACTGGGCCATCGAGAACCCATCCAGACACATCAATACACAAATACCCCCCCCCCGGCTCAACAATGAGAGAGACATTGGCGGGTGATTAAGCCAGTATTCGGGGGGCCCCAAAACCAGTCGAGGAGACGATTCATACACATCCTGGCTGGCTCAACAATGGAGAAGGTATTAACGGATAGTTGGCCAGTTTCAGGTGTTACCGAAACCCGTTAAGGAGATAATCGCCCCATGCTGGGAGTTTTGGGCGTCAAAATCACGCAAAGAATAAACGTTTAGATTTGAGCGGGAGATAAGGCCGACAAAACAGTATAACTATAGAGGACAAATGTCCATCGGTCTCTTGACTCCTGGCCTCTCTCTTGACTCTCTGGCTTCCTGGGCTCTTCGGTGACTCTCTCTCTCTCGGGCTGGACCCTCTCGGGCTCTCTTGGCCCTTGACTCTTCGCCGTGCTGGTCGGTTATTCGAGTGTTGGGTGGAGCTCAATCGGAACGAGCCGCCTCGACAGGGCAAGTAACAGGGTACACCATCCCGAATGTCGGTACACAGTGTTCGGACCCAGAGGCCCGAGTAACCAGAAGAAAGATGAGAAGAAAGACGAGAAGAAATTCCACGTGCCGCCGCGGTCAGTAAACACCGACCGCGCCTGAAGATATAACGACAGAATCCATCTTTGAATTCTACAGACTACTACATGAACCGTTTTCTTTGAATTCTACGGACTACTGCACGATCCGGTCTGAATCCATCGACCACTTCATGACATCAAGGAATCTGGCTTGCCTTTCGCGGCAGCGAGAGTAAACAAGTGGGGTGCAGAAACCCTTACAACCACGTGACAGTCAGGCGCTGCAGCAAAACGAGCTGAGTGCCTCACTTTAAATTTCCGAAGTGAACCGAGTGGTGAGCATGTTTTCCGATCCTACAAATCCAGACGTAGTTTAGGTTTATTAAAGGAGGGTGGTTTTCTTAGGTTAATGTATAATGTGTTCCCCCTTTTACGATGTGCCGTGTGTTCCCCATTTCCATAGACCAAGTTTCATGAACGTGTGTATACTTGTACTTTCTTTGATCTGCACCTATGACATGTATTTCATGATTTTAGACGCCATGCAATAAAGATATTCATTTCGTGCTATTCGACCGGGTCTATTTGAGTCTTTTCTCTGCATTACTGCTCCTTGCATCTAAGTCCAGGTGTCAGAACCGTAGGGGCGAGTGGGTCGAACCACTCACAGGTGCTTATTGCAAAAGTCTGGCCGGAGACCAGAGCAGGCAATAGTATAGGCAACGAAGGCCTCACCTCGCACCAGTACCGTGACCCCTTACAGGAAATGGTGACCACGAAGGGACCCTGGCAGCAAGAGAGTAATGTCTTAGACCCAGGTTTGAATAAACGAAATGTAATGGACGAAAAGGTAGCCGACTATGTGTTTGGGAAAGTAAACCTGACCAAACAGTGGATATGTGACCTACTGACGGATAGGCGTCCGCTAGACGCCGCCATCAGATGGACCGGTAGCAAAGATCATAAGAAGTCGGTAGAGAAAGCGGTCTGGCTGATGTGCTACAAGAAGCAAGTCCAACTTTCGGACCAGGAACAGCCGACCAGTGTTCGGTTGAAGGGGTGTGGGAGGTCAACATAGGTTTGCGGGCCGGGATACATCCCACGGGCCGCGAGATTTATGTCGATGGTTCCAGCACAGTGTCCACTGGCGAACGACTCACAGGGTGTGGAATTTATGACCCTGCGGCAGACCTTGCCCTGGCAATTAAACTCCCCAGCACGATGAGCGCACAGCAGGCTGAGCTGTCTGCGGTGGCGTACGTAGTTACCCACCCAGAGATCTTCCCAACTCCATACACGATTTGTTCGGACAGTATGTTCACATGCAATTCATGTACGGAATACCTGGCCATTTGGTCCCACTGTGGCTACACCTCCGCGGACGGGCGACCTTTAACGGTAAAGCCCTTGCTGGAAAAGATCCTAGCAGCAGTAGGGGAGGAAGGGGAGATTTTCATCCACAAGGTGAAGGCTCACTCCTCCACAGAACCCCGCGGGGAGGGCAACCAGCAGGCGGATGCGCTAGCCAGGAAGGGTGCCCGTAACGGCATTTTCTGGGACCCCTATGGACCCGGACCCGTGGCAGCGATCCAAGGCAGGGAAGGGAATCCCGGGAACACCAGGGTAGCACTGCCACTAGACCTTAAGACCGTCCAGAGCCAGGATCCCGCCCTAAAAGCAGTTCTCAGAACGATTACTGAGGGCAAGCAGGTAGAGGGCCCGTACAGTACGGCAACCCTCTCCGTTAAAGAACAGTAGGTTGTGCCGCAGCAGCACAGGAGGGAATTCCTCCAGCTGGCTCATGAGGGGCCAGGGGCAGGGCACCCCGGGCCTGAGGTTACCTGGCAGCGGGTAGAGCAGGCGGGATGGTGGCCGGGACTCAGGGAGCAGGTCCGCGAGTTCTGTGCTAGCTGTCTCGTGTGCGCTGCAAACAACCCAGACCCCCAGAAAAGGAAAGTGCACATGGGGCACATCAGGAGGGTGGAGGGACCATGGCAGTCGATACAAGTCGATTACATAGGGCCCCTGCCCACCACCCAGGGAGGCTATAAATACTGCCTCGTCCTGGTGGATGTGTTTTCCAAGTGGGTAGAAGCCTTTCCCTGTAGAACAGCTACGGCGCTGGGTACTGCCAAGATCTTGGTCCGCGAAGTGTTCTCGCGGTGGGGACTCCTCCGTTTCGTGGAGTCAGACCAAGGGAGTCATTTCACCGGCCAGGTGATGCAGAACACCCTCATGCTTTTGGGCATTGAAGGGAAGTGGCACGTAGCGCACAATCCCCAGTCATCAGGGACTGTTGAACGCATGAACCGGACCCTCAAGGAAAAACTGAGGAAAGAGACTATGAACTCACCCCAAAAATGGGCGGAGTTCCTGCCTCTAGTCCTCATGGGAATCCGGGCCAGCCAGTCGAAGAGTACGGGGTATTCCCCGTACGAGGTGATGACTGGGAGGATCATGCGAACCCCCACCCATGTACTAGCCCCGGTGCTCACTGAGGGTCAGCTCAAGAGGTGAAACGGGACAAGTTTGTCCAGACCCTCTTGGAGCGCCTGAAGCAGGTTTACGAGCAGGCGGCTGGGAAAATGGGAAGACAGCATCAGGGCAATCGCCTGTTGCTGGAACCCCGTAAGAAGCAGGAGTGGGAAGTCGGAGATCAGGTCATGGCTAGGAACTATGCCAGAGTAGGGAGCTTGGAGCCGCTATATATGGGACCCTACAGTATTGTAGATAAGGCGAGTCCCATGGTGTATGCCGTAAAGGTACCCCGGCGCACAAAATGGTTCCACATTAACCAGTGCAAGCTGTATAAACCGGGTGCACAGGGGCCAATCACAGGGGCCAAACCTGCGAGTGGGGACTCTCAGCCCCGGGTAGAACCGCAGGGCACACAGGCCGGTAAAGCAGCCTACGTGAGGGGAGAGGACATTCTGGAAAATTGTAGGATCTTTTCTTTTTCGTGGGATTCAGATGAGGAAGAGCTCGGAGGGCTCAACCAAGTTAGTGACCCGGTCGGAGAGGTGGTGGGGTCGGAGGACGGAGGTTCCGCCCTCGACCCAAGCATAGGGGAGGTAGGGATTGCGAGTGGAAATCCACTTACTGGAGAAACAAGTAGGGTGGAGTCGGAAACCGCAGATCCCGAGCCCAGGGGGGCAGAGCCAGGGGAGACAGAGCCGGCGGCTGTGGTGGGACCACAGGCTGTGACGGCGGAAGTCCCGGTCCCTGGTCCGTCGGCCCTGGATGCCTTGCCCCAGGTGGCCCTCCGCAGGTCGAGTCAGACGTCCCAGCCCAGGAAGTTGTGGCCAGATCCCTCATACACCCCCAGGCGTAAGTCCAAGGCAGCCCAGGGAGGTCCCAGTCCCTGCTCAGCAGCGACAGGCTGCGGCAGATTAAAGGCAAGGGTCAGTGCCCCCCCGCAACGGGGAACAGCTCGTGGCAGCCTTTTCAGGATTTAGCTCGGCCGCCCTGGGAACGGGCGGCGCTGTACAGGTTATTTTAGGAGGATAAGTTTAGGTTTATAGGGGGAAAAATTCAGTTGGTTGCGCCTCCCGTTAGCGCCTTAAGAGGGCGCTAATGGGGCGCAAAGCATCCAGCGCCCAGGTGCGGCGAAGTTTGCGCCGCTCGCGAAATTAACTGGACATTTTGCGGCGGCGCTAAACACTACCGCCACGATCTCCTGCGCCGGCAGATCGTGACGTCAGTCGAGTGCGCAACGCCCCGGTATCGCCCCGGAGCGGATATTGAGTGGCACCCCCTGCCTTACCGCCTGACGCTAGCAACGACAGGTTGAGGGGAGCGTTCTGCAGTCATGAAGGGAAAGGGGGAGCGCTATTTAAAGGTGACCGCTTCCTGCCTTTTATTGTTGGTGCCATTTTTGAACTACGCATTCTGAGAGAGAGAGAGAGAGAGACTTCTGGAGAGATTCAACGTTGTGTGAAGGAGTTTTGGGTACTGAGCAGCACTTTGCAGGTTCATTTTGATTTGCCATTCCTTGTATCGATTTAGAAGAGATTGTGGGGGCTGCACTCTGAGCTCTTTGCCTGGTACTCTCCATTGTTCTTTCCAGCAGATTTGATGTGCAGGGCTCTCCAGGCCGAGATTCAAGGCTGCAATTAGCAGGATGTGGATGGAAAGTGAGATTAACCATCCCCTTTAAGAACTGGCCCGTGCCATTGTGTGTGTGTTCCATTGCTGACTGACATTACATGAGCTTCGCCAGCGCTCTGAGGTAGCGCCTTGCTCCTCGGCCTTTGTGCCTTAAGACAGGTGTGAAGCGCCTGATTTAGCACTCCAATCACCTCCAGCGGCGATAAAAGTCAAGTTTGCAGTCGGTGGCGATAATTAGCGCCAGGCGCTAATCTTTGCGCCCGGCCGATAATTGCGCCCCAAATGGGGCGATACTGAATTTCTCCCCCATAGTGTTTTAATATCAGGTTAAGATTGTAGTTTAATTTTATAAGTAAATGGTAAAATGATGGGAGTTAGTGATAGGAACAGTTAAGGTCTATCCAGTACACATGTCTTGTACGTGAGCCGAGGTCAAGGGACCCGCTCACCCTTCACAAAAGCCAGAGACTCTTGGGAGGCTGGCTACATCATTTTATCTGATCACAGGAACCAGGAGATATGGAAAGGATTCTGATAGTGCTCGCAATGATCGGATATGGATTGGCCTATCGGGGCCTCACCAAGGATGTTCGGTTGCTCCGGGGACACGGCCCCCATTGCGACGGATGGGACCGGGGAGCGAAAGGCTGAGGAAACCGCCACTTATTTCCACAAGGGAAGGTGGCCAGGATGGCTGGGAACGAATTCAACGGAATACTCCAGCGCATCCGGGTTTGCGTACAAAGAGACTTCTTTACTGTGTCCCAGGGTGAGGATCGTTGCACCCAGAATCAGCGTCACCGTCGGCAAAAGGATTTGTTTGACGTGCAATGGGAACATCCCATTGGGCCGATGGTGGTGGTTACGGAAGTTAAGCAAGACTATGAGAAATTCCTCGGTCGAGTGGGAGCGATTGGGTAACAATACCCATCGGACAATTACGGGGACTAACGGACAATTGAGAGTCTGTTGGGACAAATGGTGGGAGCCGGATGAGGGAATATATGTGTGTATGTGGGGATCGACGTACGTTTGCCCCAAGGGTATATCCATATTTTTCCTACAACAGTGGCAGGATGCCGGGAAAGGGATGAGGTGGGACGTCAGCTCCCGGGGGTGCGGAGCTCCATTCTCCCCGATCCCGGTAAGCGCCCACGCAAGTCTCCGCCCACGATTCCGGTGGCATTGGCTCAGGAGGAAGGGTGCCCTAAAACCACTAAGGGGCCCGGGAATGGTCTGGTACTGGTGCCAACAGATCAGATACTGTATCAGGGGATACATTACGCGGTGGCCTCGGTGATTCTAAATCTCACCGAGGTGCATTTACCAGAGTGGTGCCCCAAAGAAATGGAAAAATTGTACCAGGTCCTGTTAACAAACATGTTCAGGCAGTTTTATGAGTTTGATTTTGCAGAGGTTGACAAAACAAGCTTATACACCACACCACACGAAGTTTTGGGTCAGGTGGGGACACAAAGAAGGGGTGCTGTGAACGATGTGTTCACTGCTTTTAATACAGGAACATCTGTGGTCAACGCTCTAGATAATATGGAGCTGCAGACACAGATCAACAGTTTAAAGACACAGTTAAAAAGCATCCTCACAAACGAGAACAAGGTAGTAGGGTCTGAGTTACATGAGGACCAGGCCATGACACTACACTTAAAAGAGATTATAGCAGAGCTAGAGAAGCATGGGAGAACGGTAAATGCCCTGATCAGGGAAGATCGAAATGCATCCGATCAAGCTGCGCAGAACGAGGTGTGCGTACTATACGGGGCGTGGTTACTGGGCGAAGGCCGCAGTAATCTGGAGGATTTAAAACAAGGTTTGGTCCCGTCCTGGATAAGCAACAAACACCTGCAGGCGCTCCACCCTTTTCGGAACGCATTAAGCCCGTGCCAGCTCAGGCTAGCCTCAGAGGCATACCCAGTCCCAGTGGACTGCGGACAGTCAAATCACACTATCATGGGTATAGTAGTACGGATGCCGGTGTTGGGCGACACAGCAAAGCCCGCCCCGGTGTACAGGGTGGAGTACATTGGAGTCATTCAGGGGGGAGCCCACATTCGCTACGCAGAGGTCACACCTTACGTCATCCGCTGGGAGCAAACGATGACAGGTACCGACCTCTCGGGTTGTCGTAGCAGGGGAGCACACATCATACTGTGTCCCCAGCACTTGAATGCCTTTTTAATACCACAATGCGGGTTCAGAACGGCTGGCGCGAAGCCCATGAATTGCACCATGGAAGCAATGACACAAGATCATGTGCCCCCACAGGTGGCATACATAGGGGGTGGAACGTATTGCGTTACCACTGCAGCGCAACACTACCAGCATGGACAGCACAGTCGGTGTCCGGTGAGTGACAGCAGTTTCTGTTTTAAACCCAGGGCTGAAGTTCAAGTGGCACAACAGCGAATTGTCCCAATCCCTGAACCATCTACCGTTCACCTCACTGTAAAAGAGAATTTCACAGACTTGCAGCGATTCGTCGCGCATTTCGGGTACATCATTCCCCCTCTCCCTGAACACCTCACCAAGATTTTAAAAGCCGTCATGGTATCACAGAAACATTTTTACACCCTGGAACAGAAAACTGTAGAGATAGGGGCAGAGATATTGGACATAGTAACCCCACCGTGGTGGGATCTGTTCACTAATATTGAGGTCCCATCATGGATCAGGATAGCCTCCCACATTTTGGTAGTATGTCAAGTTGTAATTGTAGTGTACCTGTTGTTCGTGCACTGCAAAAGAGGCAAACGCCTCACGAGGCAGGAGAACACAGGGGAGTGGAGAGAACGTTACGTGCGCGTGAACGAGGAAAGTACCGCGTAAACTGCCAGGATGACTCCCCTCCATTTTACTGTGTGTGTTTTTTTGTAATTGTTGTAGTTATAAGTATTTGTGACTAAGTTTGGAACTTTTGTATTTTTAAAACAGTTGGTTTAATTATTTTTCCTTTTGTAATAAAACATGCATATACAGGTAGTGCGAGAGGCATCGGCCTTTTGCACCTGGAAGGCGAATACGCAGTGTAAGTTAAAGGCAATGCTGCCTACGATTGTCCAAGACAGACAATGTGTTTTTCTCTGGGAAATGAGGACTACATGTGTCATGGAGGCCATAGATAGTTTAATTACCGGGAGTGTTTGGATGTGGGGAATCGGGATAATTTGCTCACCAGCATTTAATTGATACGATAAGCGGAGTTATTCGCATCAACAGGAGGGACTGTAGAGTTTCGCAATTATCGCGATTCAAAATAATATGAGAGAAGCAGGTTCAATTGATCATTTTTATTAAACGAAATGCTGCCCTGACAATAAAGGACACAGAAGCCTGTAAAATGGCCACCGTGCATCGTGGCAGAAGCTTCCAGAGACACAGTGGGCAGACAAGATGGCGTCAAATATACATTCAGTATGAGATCGGATCATACTCGGTACACATTGTAAAGACAGGATGCAACCCGTTTGCATTTTTGAACAATAGCAATGATATAAGTGCTGGAATCATTTCCTACGCACAGTAAGGATCATTGAACTGGGCCATCGAGAACCCATCCAGACACATCAATACACAAATACCGCCCCCGGCTCAACAATGAGAGACATTTGCGGGTGATTAAGCCAGTATTCGGGGGGACCCGAAACCAGTCGAGGAGACGATTCATACACATCCTGGCTGGCTCAACAATGGAGAAGGTATTAACGGATAGTTGGCCAGTTTCAGGTGTTACCGAAATCCGTTAAGGAGATAATCGCCCCATGCTGGGAGTTTTGGGCGCCAAAATCACACAAAGAATAAACGTTTAGATTTGAGCGGGAGATAAGGCCGACAAAACAGTATAACTATAGAGGACAAATGTCCATCGGTCTCTTGACTCCTGACCTCTCTCTTGACTCTCTGGCTTCCTGGGCTCTTCGGTGACTCTCTCTCTCTTGGGCTGGACCCTCTCGGGCTCTCTTGGCCCTTGACTCTTCGCCGTGCTGGTCGGTTATTCGAGTGTTGGGTTGGCTGCAGCAAAACGAGCTGAGTGCCTCACTTTAAATTTCCGAAGTGAACCGAGTGGTGAGCATGTTTTCCGATCCTACAAATCCAGACGTAGTTTAGGTTTATTAAAGGAGGGTGGTTTTCTTAGGTTAATGTATAATGTGTTCCCCTTTTACGATGTGCCGTGTGTTTCCCATTTCCATAGACCAAGTTTCATGAACGTGTGTATACTTGTACTTTCTTTGATCTGCACCTATGACATGTATTTCATGATTTTAGATGCCATGCAATAAAGACATTCATTTCGTGCTATTCGACCGGGTCTATTTGAGTCTTTTCTCTGCATTACTGCTCCTTGCATCTAAGTCCAGGTGTCAGAACCGTAGGGGCGAGTGGGTCGAACCACTCACAGGTGCTTATTGCAAAAGTCTGGCCGGAAACCAGAGCAGGCAATAGTATAGGCAGCGAAGGCCTCACCTCGCACCAGTACCGTGACCCCTTACAGAACAAACCACTACGAATTAAAATAATAAGAATAAAACCGGACAGACCACCCAGCATCGACCTTGGCACTGGCTTCGGACACGGCAACGGCACACTCAGCCCAGTCGACCCTGCAAAGTCCTCCTCACCAACATCTGGGGACTTGTGCCAAAATTGGGAGAGCTGTCCCACAGACTAGTCAAGCAACAGCCTGACATAGTCATACTCACAGAATCATACCTTTCAGCCAATGTCCCAAACTCCTCCATCACCATCCCTGGGTATGTCCTGTCCCACCGGCAGGACAGACCCACCAGGGGTGGCGGCACAGTGGTATACTGTCGGGAAGGAGTGGCCCTGCGAGTCCTCAACATTGACTCCGGACCCCATGAAGTCTCATGGCTTCAGGTCAAGTATGGGCAACGAAACCTCCTGCTGATTACCACCTACCACCCTCCCTCAGCTGATGAATCAGTACTCCTCCATGTTGAACACCACTTGGAAGAAGCACTGAGAGTAGCAAGGGCACAGAATGTGCTCTGGGTGGGGGACTTCAATGTCCATCACCAAGAGTGGCTCAGTAGCACCACTACTGGCCGAGTGCTGAAGGACATAGCTGCCAGACTGGGCCTGCGACAGGTGGTGAGAGAACCAACACGAGGGATAAACATACTTGACCTCGTCCTCACCAATCTACCTGTCGCTGATGCATCTGTCCATGACATCATTGAGTAGCAGTGATCACTGCACAGTCCTTATGGAGACAAAGTCCCATCTTCACACTGAGGACACCCTCCATCATGTTGTGTGGCACTACCACCGTGCTAAGTGGGATAGATTCAGAACAGATCTAGCAGCTCAAAACTTGGCATCCATGAGGCGCTGTGGGCCTTCAGCAGCAGCAGAATTATATTCCACCACAATCTGTAATCTCATGGCCTGGCATATCCCTCACTCTACCATTACCATCAAGCCAGGGGACTAACCCTGGTTCAATGTGGACTGCAGAAGAGCATGCCAGGAGCAGCACCAGGCATACCTAAAAATGAGGTGCCAACCTGGGGAATCCCACAATCAACAGATCAGATCAAAGCTCTGCAGTCCTGCCACATCCAGACCATTAAACAACTGACAGGAGGAGGAAGCTCCATGAATATCCCCATCCTCAATGATGGTGGAGCCCAGCACGTGAGTGCAAAAGACAAGGCTGAAGCTTTTGCAACCATCTTCAGCCAGAAGTGCCGAATGGATGATCCATATCGGCCTACTTCCGAGGTCCCCACCATCACAGAAGCCAGTCTTCAGCCAATTCGATTCACTCCACGTGATATCAAGCAACGGCTGAGCGCACTGGATACAGCAAAGGCTATGGGCCCTGACAACATTCCTGTTGTCGTGCTGAAGACTTGTGCTCCAGAACTAGCCGCACCTCTAGCCAAGCTGTTCCAGTACAGCTACAACACTGGAATCTATCCGACAATGTGGAAAACTGCCCAAGTATGTCCTCTCCACCACAATCTGTAACCTCATGGCCCGCATATCCCTCACTCTACCATTACCATCAAGCCAGGGGACCAGCCCTGGTTCAGGACAAATCCAATCTCGCCAATTACCGCCCCATCAGTCTATTCTCAATCATCAGCAATGTGATGGAAGGTGTCGTCGAAAGTGCTATCAAGCAACACTTACTCACCAACAACCTTCGCATTGATGCTCAGTTTGGGTTCCGCCAGGACCACTCGGCTCCCGACCTCATTACAGCCTTGGTCCAAACATGGACAAAAGAGCTGAATTCCAGAGGTGAAGTGAGAGTGACTGTCCTTGATATCAAGGCAGCATTTGACCATAGAAACATAGAAGATAGGAGCAGGAGTAGGCCATTCGGCCCCTCTAGCCTGCTCCGCCATTCAATGCAATCATGGCTGATTATCCAAATTCAGTACCCTGTCCCTGCTTTCTCCCCATATCCCTTGATCCCTTTAGCCTTAAGAAATATATCCAACTCCTTCTTGAATCTATTTAATGAATTGGCCTCTACTGCCTTCTGCGGTAGAGAATTCCACAGGTTCACCACTCTCTGGGTGAAGAAATTCCTCCTCATCTCTGTCCTAAATGGCTTACCCCTTATCCTTAGACTGTGACTCCTGGTTCTGGACACCCCTGCCATCGGGAACATCCTTCCTGCATCTAGTCTGTCTAGTCCTGTTAGAATTTTATAAGTTTCAATGAGATCCCCTCTCATTCTTCTAAACTCCAGCGAGTATAAGCCCAATCGACCCAATCTCTCTTCATACGTCATTCCTGCCATCCCAGGTATCAGCCTGGTGAATCTTCGCTGCACTCCCTCCATGGCAAGAACATCCTTCCTCAGATAAGGCGACCAAAACTGCACACAGTACTCAAGGTGTGGTCTCACCAAGGCCCTGTACAACTGTAGCAAGACATCCTTGTTCCTGTACTCAAACCCTCTCGCTATGAAGGCCAACATACCATTTGCCTTCTTAACCGCCTGCTGCACCTGCATGCTTACCTTCAGCGACTGGTGCACAAGGACACCCAGGTCTCGTTGCACTTCCCCTTCTCTTGCCGTTCAGATAATAATCTGCCTTTCTGTTTTTGACACCAAAGTGGATAACCTCGCATTTATCCACATTATATTGCATCTGCCACACTTCTGCCCAATCACCCAACCTGTCCAAATCATCCTGGAGTTTCTCGGCATCCTCCTCACAGCACACGTCGGCGGGTGTTTCAGCAGCGGCAGTGGGCCTATAAAAGGCTCCAGAGACCAGGTAAGGCCTCAGAGCGTCGGCGGGAGTTTCAGTGGTGGCAGTGGGCCTATAAAAGGCTCCAGAGACCAGGTAAGGTGTACCAGTCTCCGAACTCGGAGGGAAAAATAATCGAAGTGTGACGTCACCAAAAAGCAGGTAGGTGATTGGTTGGGGAGTATTTCTCTCTTTTTAAGCTTAAATTCTGTGGTGTTAAATTTCTAGGGTCTCTGTGGTGTAGTGGGGACAGTTGATAAATAAAGCGCCCTAGAGTATATCTGTAACTGGGGTATTGAATACATTTTTAATTTAACTAAAGGAGTAGGTCATGTCAGGTCAGATCAGCCCCGTGTTATGCTCCTCTTGCTCCATGTGGGAATTCAGGGACGCTGCCAGTGTCCCTGGGGACCATGTGTGCGAGAAATGCATCCAGCTGCAGCTACTTGTAGACCGCATTGCGGCGCTCGAGCTGCGGGTGGATGAGTTTTGGAGCATACGTGATGCTGAGAGGGTCGTGGATGACACGTTTAGCGAGTTGGTCATGCCGCAGGATAGGGCTGCACAGGCAGAAGGGAAATGGGTGACCATCAGGCGGAGCAGCAGAGGCAGGCAGGAAGTACAGGGGACCCCTGCGGTCATCCCCCTTTCAAACAGGTATACCGATTTGGATACTGTTGAGGGGGATGACTCACCAGGGGAGAGCGGCAGCAGCCAACTTCCTGGCACCAGGGTTGCTTCTGCTGCTCAGAAAGGGAGGAAAAAGAGTGGGAAAGCAATAGTGGTAGGGGATTCTATCGTAAGGGGAACAGATAGGCGTTTCTGTGGCAGTAAACGTGACTCCAGGATGGTTTGTTGCCTCCCTGGGGCCAGGGTCATGGATGTCACTGAGCGGCTACAGGGCATTCTTAAGGGGGAGGGTGAGCAGGCAGAGGTCGTGGTTCACATTGGGACCAACGACATAGGTAGGAAGGGGGATGAGGTCCTGTATCAAGAATTTAGGGAGCTAGGCAGCAGATTAAAGAGCAGGACCTCAAAGGTTGTAATCTCTGGATTACTCCCAGTGCCACGTGCTAGTGAGTATAGGAATAGCAGGATAGAACAGATGAATGCGTGACTTAAGAGTTGGTGCAGGAGGGAGGGTTTTAGTTTCCTGGATCACTGGGCCTGCTTCTGGGGAAGGTGGGACTTGTACAAGTCGGACGGTTTGCACCTGAACCAGAGCGGGACAAATATCCTTGCGGGGAGGTTTGCTAGCACTGTTGCGGGGGGTTTAAACTAACTTGGCAGGGGGATGGGATACAGAGTGGAGCTACAATAGGGGGTGATGTACAGTCAAATATAGAGAAAAAAACAAGTCAGCTTGGAAGACAGGGCAAACATGTAAGAGCAAGGCTGGAAGGCATCTATTTTAATGCAAGGAGTCTAGCGAATAAGGTGGATGAACTGAAGGTGTTGATAAACACATGGGAGTATGATATTGTTGCTATCACGGAGACATGGTTGAGGGAGGGACAAGACTGGCAGCTCAATATTCCGGGGTACAGAATCTTCAGGTGAGACAGAGGGGGAGGTATAAGAGGAGGGGGTGTCGCAATATTAATTAAGGAATCAATTACTGCCATAAGGAGGGATGATATATTAGCAGGTTCCTCCAATGAGGCTATATGGGTGGAGCTTAAAAACAAAAAGGGGGCAAGCACTTTGCTGGGAGCATACTATAGGCCCCCAAACAGTCAGGGGGAGATAGAGGAACAGATATGTAGGCAAATCTCAAAGAAATGTGCAAATAATAGGGTAATAATAATGGGGGACTTCAACTTCCCCAATATTAACTGGGATAGTCAGAGTGTGAAAGGTAGAGAGGGTTCAAAATTCTTAAATTGCATCCAGGAGAGCTTTTTGAGCCAGCATGTAGAAAGTCCTACAAGGGAGGGGGCGGTACTGGACCTAATTCTAGGGCATGTGGCCGGCCAAGTGGAAGAAGTGCTAGTAGGTGAGCACTTTGGTGACAGTGACCATAATACGGTGAGATTTAAGGTGGTCATGGAAAAGGACAGGGATGGGCCGGAAATAAAGGTTCTAAATTGGGGGAAGGCCGATTTTAATAAGATAAGGCAGGATCTGGCCAAAATTGACTGGGATCAGCTGCTTGTAGGAAAATCCGCAGCGGAGCAATGGGATTCTTTCAGAAGGGAGATTGAGATCATACAATGGCAGCATGTTCCCGTAAAGGTCAAGGGTGGTTCCAAAAACCCTAGGGAACCTTGGATGTCAGGGGATATACGAGAATGGATCAGGAAAAAAAGGAGGGCTTTTGGCAGATACAAAATGCTAAAGACGGAGGAAGCCCGAGAGGAGTACAAAAAGTGCAAGGGGATACTTAAAAAAGAAATTAGGAGATCAAGAAGGGGCCATGAAATAACACTGGCGAGCAAAATAAAGGAAAATCCTAAGATGTTTTATAAGTATATTAAGGGTAAGAGGATAACTAGGGAAAAAATAGGGCCCATTAGGGACAAAAGTGGCAATCTGTGTGTGGAGCCGGAAGATGTAGGTGGGGTTCTAAATGAATTTTTTGCATCTGTTTTCACTATTGAGAAGGACGATGCAGACATAAAATTAGGGCAGGGGGACTGCGATATACTCGAACATTTTAACATTGAGAGGGAGGAGGTATTGGCGGTTTTAGCAGGTCTAAAAATGGATAAATCCCCAGGTCCGGACGAAATGTATCCCAGGCTGCTGTGGGAGGCAAAGGAGGAGATTGCGGGGGCTCTAACACATATATTCAGAACCTCTCTGGCCACAGGGGATGTGCCAGAGGACTGGAGAACCGCTAATGTAGTACCATTATTCAAGAAAGGGAGTAGGGAAAAACCAGGGAACTACAGGCCAGTGAGCCTAACATCAGTGGTAGGAAAATTATTGGAAAAAATTCTGAGGGACAAAATTAGTCTCCACTTGGAGAGGCAAGGATTAATCAGGGTTAGCCAACATGGCTTTGTCAAGGGAAGATCATGTCTGACTAATTTGATTGAATTTTTTGAGGGGGTGACTAGGTGTGTGGATGAGGGTAACGCAGTGGATGTGGTATACATGGATTTCAGTAAGGCCTTCGATAAAGTCCCGCACAGGAGACTGGTCAAGAAGGTAAGAGCCCATGGAATCCAGGGTGCCATGGCACATTGGATACAAAACTGGCTCAGTGGCAGAAGGCAGAGGGTGATGGTCGAAGGTTGTTTTTGTGACTGGAAGCCTGTGGCCAGTGGGGTACCACAGGGATCGGTGCTGGGTCCCTTGCTGTTTGTGGTCTACATTAACGACTTGGATATGAATGTAAAAGGTATGATCAGTAAGTTCGCGGATGATACAAAAATTGGTAGGGTGGTAAATAGCGAGGAGGGTAGCCTCAGTCTGCAGGACGATATAGATGGGTTGGTCAGATGGGCGGAACAGTGGCAAATGGAATTTAATCCGGAAAAGTGCGAGGTGATGCACTTTGGAGGGACTAACAAGGCAAGGGAATACACAATGAATGGTAAGACCCTAGGCAAGACGGAGGGTCAGAGGGATCTTGGTGTGCAAGTACACAGATCCCTGAAGGCGGCGGAACAGGTGGATAAGGTGGTAAAAAAGGCATATGGGATACTTGCATTCATTAGCCGAGGCATAGAATATAAGAGCAAGGAGGTTATGATGGAGCTGTATAAAACACTGGTTAGGCCACATCTGGAATACTGTTCTGGTCACCACACTACAGGAAGGATGTGATAGCTTTGGAGAGGGTGCAGAGGAGATTCACCAGAATGTTACCCGGGCTGGAGTGCTTCAGCTATGAAGAGAGACTGGGCAGATTGGGTTTGTTTTCCTTGGAGCAGAGGAGGCTGAGGGGGGACATGATTGAGGTGTACAAAATTATGAGGGGCATAGATAGGATGGATACTAAGGAGCTTTTTCCCTTAGTAGAGGGGTCTATAACAAGGGGGCATAGATTCAAGGTAAAGGGCAGGAGGTTTAGAAGGGATTTGAGAAAGAACTTTTTCACCCAGAGGGTGGTTGGAGTCTGGAACTCACTGCCTGAAAGGGTTGTGGAGGCAGTAACCCTCACAACATTCAAGAAGCATTTGGATGTGCACTTGAAATGCCATAGCATACAAGGCTACGGACCAAATGCTGGAATATGGGATTAGATTAGACAGGGCTTGATGGCCGGCGCGGACACGATGGGCCGAAGGGCCTCTATCCGTGCTGTATAATTCTATGACTCTGACACACACGCCCACCCAGTTTTGTGTCGTCTGCAAACTTGGAGATATTACATCTAGTTCCCTCATCTAGATCATTAATATATATTGTGAATAGCTGGGGTCCAAGGACCGATCCCTGCGGTACCCCACTAGTCACTGCCTGCCACTCGGAAAAAGACCCGTTTATTCCAACTCTTTGCTTTCTGTCTTCCAACCAGTTCTCTATCCAAGTCAATACCTTGCCCCCAATCCCATGTGCCTTAACTTTACATGCTAATCTCTTATGCGGGACCTTATCAAAAGCCTTTTGGAAGTCCAAATACACCACATCCACTGGTTCTCCCTTATATATTTTACCAGTTACATCCTCAAAAAATTCCAGTAGATTAGTCAAGCATGATTTACCTTTTGTAAATCCATGTTGACTTTGTCCGATCCTGTCACTGTTTTCCAAGTGCTCAGCTATTACATCTTTTATAATGGACTCTAGCATGTGTGGCATCAAGGAGCCCTAGTAAAATTGAAGTCAATGGGAATCAGGGGGAAAACTCTCCACTGGCTGGAGTCATACCTAGCACAAAGGAAGATGGTTGTGGTTGTTGGAGGTCAATCATCTCAGCCCCAGGATATCGCTGCAGGAGTTCCTCAGGGCAGTGTCCTAGGCCCAATCATCTTCAGCTGCTTCATCAATGACCTTCCCTCCATCATAAGGTCAGAAATGGGGATGTTTGCTAATAATTGCACAGTGTTCAGTTCTATTCACAACTCCTCAGATAATGAAGCAGTCCATGCCCGCATGCAGATAGACCTGGACGACATTCAGGCTTGGGCTGATAAGTGGCAGGTAACATTCGCGCCACACAAGCGCCAGGCAATGACTATCTCCAACAAGTGAGAGTCTAACCACCGCCCCTTGACATTCAACGGCATTACCATCGTCGAATCCCCCACCATCAACTCCCTGGGGGTAACCATTGACCAGAAACTTAACTGGATCAGCCACATAATTACTGTGGCAACAAGAGCAGGTCAGAGGCTAGGTATTCTGCAGCAAGTGTCTCACCTCCTGACTCCCCAAAGCATTTCCACCATCTACAAGGCACAAGTCAGGAGTGTGATGGAATACTCTCCACTTGCCTGGATGAGTGCAGCTCCAACAACACTCAAAAAGCTTGACACCATCCAGGACAAAGCAACCCGCTTGATTGGCACCTCATCCACCACCTTAAACATTCACTCCCTCCACCACCGGCGCACCGTGGCTGCAGTGTGCACCATCTACAAGATGCACTGCAGCAACTCACCAAGGCTTTTTCAGCAGCACCTCCCAAACCCGCGACCTCTTCCACCTAGAAGGACAAGGGCAGCAGGCGCATGGGAACACCACCACCTCCAAGTTCCCCTCCAAGTCACACACCATCCTGACTTGGAAGTATATCGCCAATCCTTCATCGTCGCTGGATCAAAATCCTGGAACTCCCTCCCTAACAGCACTGTGGGAGCACCTTCACCACACGGGACTGCAGCTGTTCAAGGCGGCGGCTCACCACCACCTTCTCAAGGGCAACTAGGGATGAGCAATAAATGCTGGCCTTGCCAGCGACGCCCACATCCCATAAACAAATTTTTAAAAACTCCAATCTCCCCTCCCCCACGTCCTGTCCTGCTGCAATCCCCCCCCCCCCCCTCCTGCTGCAATCCCCCCCCCCACACATCACAGAATCCCCACAGTGCAGATAGAGGCCATTTCGGCCCATCGAGCCTGCACCGACACATATCCCACCCTATCCCCGTAACCCCACGTATTTAATCCCCCTAACACTAAGGGTCAATTTATCATAGCCAAATCAACCTAACCCGCACATCTTTGGACTGTGGGAGGAAACCGGAGCACCCGAAGGAAACCCACGCAGACACGGGGAGAATGTGCAAACTCCACAGAGACAGTCACCCTTGGCCGAATTCGAACCCGGGTCCCTGGCGCTGTGAGGCAACAGTGCTAACCACTATGCCACCGTGTTACCCTCAATCCTGTCCCACTCCAATCCACCCCCTCCCACACACATCCTGTCCCACTCCAATCTTCCCCCCTCCCATGCCCCCCCCCACCCCAACACATTTTGTCGCACTCCAATCTGACAATGGCCTGAGATGATTGTCATTGAATGTGAGAATTGACACCTGGAACATCCTGTGGTCCTCACTTGAACAATTTGCACTTATGAAAAACATCGCAATGATGTAGTCTGGAACTGAAGTGATGTGTTTCCTGCAGAGAAATGTCCTTTGTGCTGCTGTTTAACCCCGTACATGCTGGTCCTAGCAATACAAAAATCAAAGTTAAAAAATTCATCTTCGGCAAAGGTCCCTCTTGCCACATTCTCCTTATCGATCCAAAGACTGAGGCGCAGTAATCAGTCTGTTCACCTGTAATCTCAATCAGACCTGAGCTGAAGTACCGCCTCTTAATGAGAAACTTTTGTTGATTATCAGATGTTTCAACCGTTTCACCACAGCTAGCATTTCCCATAATGTTTTTGTTTTAGCTTACCCAGAATGTCTGCAGTGTCCAGGGTATCTGGACCTCCTCTAAATGTGGGCAGATTGCCCCTAGTTTATGTACCTGCAGTCTCAGATTCCTGTTTTACATGTCGCTAAAGTATTCCATCAAAAATATTATGAAGACCATCACTGACCGGCTTTGAAGAGCTGCGGACAAGGAATGATGTTGATCAGATTGGCTGAAGATGCCCTCTCCCAGCTGCTGCTACTTCAATCCTTCCTCAAACTCTGGTTAACTCTGTGTGTTCATCTGGGACTCGGGTGTGGGAGCAAGGATAGAATTCACATCAGAGTCTTTTGCAGCCTAGTCCTTTCCTGTGGAATTTGATGTTTTTGTGGCTGGCTCTGCATGACCAATTCTTTGTCCTCACCTCCTGACGTTAATTCTTAAAGATCAGTTACTGATACAAAACTTGACTGCAATTCTCCGTTTATTTTTCCACTTAGTATTGATATTGTTCTGAGGGATTTGGGTGTGGGAAGGGTTACATTTTCCATTCTTTCTTTGCAATACAGTGTTGTTGCTTTCTGCTGCAGATCAACTTGCAGCAAATAAAATGGGCTGAAAGCAAATTGCTTTGGGGGTTCCAAAGTTGCTGCACAGATCCTGAGGGGAGAAGCAAGGCAGGTGCAACTGTACGGTGCATGTTATCCACACACCCATCCTCAACAAGGTTGCATGCTTATAAACCCAGACAGCCCACCTGGCCATCTCAGGGGCCTCCGCTTCACAAAGGGATTGCCCAGTAGCTATCCCGTCTCTGGGAATCTACCTGTTCACATCTTGGGTGCCTTTTCCCAAGGGTCTGGTTAAATTTATTTAATTTAATGCAACACCACCGGAACTTTCGAAACCACCACTGGTGTCATATACCAAATCAGTCACTCGACTGTCTACAGATTCATCAAACAAGTGTTGAGAAGGGGACAACTTGCTCATCACGTTCCCCGCGGACAGGAGGCAACAGCTCGGCGGGGCACAGGCCGGTTCTCGGGTAATATGGTTCCCGAGTACAGAGTATCGCAGATGGCTCCGTGTACTGTACAGACCCTGGAGCCTAGCTCCCGTCTCCTGACAGGGGAGGGCACTGCTGCCCTCTGGGGACACTTTGCCAGTCTCTAACAGGGGGTGGCTGGGGCACTGCCCCATTCTGAGCCTCCACATCGCTTTCCTTTCACTTCTCCTCCCCTCCCCAGCCTGGACCAAGGCCAAAAATTATTTAAAATTCACCATAAAACTTTACAAAGGCTGAAACAACACTTACCAGTGCGAGACCAAAGGCAGTTTAATGCGATTATTCAAATGAGTTGTCCCTGAAAGGTTGGGCAGCACCACCCTGTGGGCTCAGACATGGGCTGGGAACCAGTCTCCTCAGAAAAAACTCAGCAATCTCACAAGATTGGGGCTCACCTGACATGGATCATCCGAACATGGAAACCCTCATAATCATCCCCGATACTGTCGCCAGATGATGTACTGCCCTGTGCTCGTCCAGCAGGAGTTGCTGAATGGGGACAGGTGTAGCAACCCTGGTTTGTTTCCCCTCTTAATCCAGGGTACTGAGACTAACTGTAGCTCCCCGACTGGAGGTCAGCATTTCCCTCAGAGGTGCAGAGTCAATCGACAAGAGCCGCCCAGTTACCTGGGATTGTATTACTAGTGGGTTTGTAGTCTTGGTCAAGGGTCCCACAACTCCCTTGGATCATATAACAAAAACTGCTGAGGCCGCCATCAATGCTGGATGCAGTACCTCTGGAAAAGCACCGTGTCAGCCGTGGGTCAGGGGGCAACACGGATTTGTTAAGGGAAGGTCGTGTCTGACAAACTTGATTGAATTTTTTGAGGAGGTAACGAGGGTAGATGAGGGTAGTGCGTTTGATGTATTGTATATGGACTTTAGCTAGGCTTTTGATAAGGTTCCACATGGCTGACTGGTCACGAAGTTAAAAGCCCATGGGATCCAGGGCAAAGTGTCAAGTTGGATTCAAATCTGGCTTGGAGACAGGAAGCAGAGGGTAATGGTTGATGGGTGTTTTTGTGACTGGAAGGCTGTTTCCAGTGGGGTTCCGCAGGGCTCAGTACTAGGTCCCTTGCTTTTTGTGGTATATATCAATGATCTAGACTTGAATATAGGGGGTATGATTAAGAAGTTTGTAGATGATACTAAAATCGGCTGTGTGGTTGATACTGAAGAAGGAAGCTGTAGACTGCAGGAAGATATCAATAAATTGGTCAGGTGGGCAGAACAGTGGCAAATGGAATTCAATCCGGAGAAGTGTGAGGTAATGCATTTGGGGAGGGCTAACAAGGAAAGGGAATACACATTAAATGGTAGGACACTGAGTAGTGTAGAGGAACAAAGGGGCCTTGGAGTGCATGTCCACAGATCCCTGAAGGTAGCAGGACAGGTAGATAAGGCAGTTAAAAAGGCATACGGAATGCTTGCCTTTATTAGCCATGGCATAGAATACAAGCAGATCCGACCAAAGAACACACCCGCCAACTCAATAGACTGATCAAGACCTTCGATCCAGACCTTCAAAACATCCTACGTGCTCTCATCCCACGTACTCCCCGCGTGGGAGACTTCTACTGCCTCCCAAAGATACACAAAGCCAACACACCCGGACGTCCTATCGTATCAGGCAATGGAACCCTGTGTGAGAACCTCTCTGGATACGTCGAGGGCATTCTGAAACCCATCATACAGGGAACCCCCAGCTTCTGTCGCGACACTACAGACTTCTTACAGAAACTCAGCACCCACGGACCAGTTGAACCAGGAACACTCCTCGCCACGATGGACGTATCGGCACTCTACACCAGTATCCCCCACGATGACGGCATCGCTGCGACAGCCTCAGTACTCAACACCAACAACAGCCAATCTCCAGACGCCATCCTACAACTCATCCGCTTCATCCTTGACCACAATGTCTTCACCTTCGACAACCATTTTTTTACCCAAACACACGGAACAGCCATGGGGACCAAATTCGCACCCCAATACGCCAACATCTTCATGCACAAGTTCGAGCAAGACTTCTTCGCTGCACAGGACCTCCAGCCAACGCTGTACACCAGATACATCGACGACATTTTCTTCCTTTGGACCCATGGCGAAGGATCACTGAAAAGACTACACGATAACATAAACAAGTTCCATCCCACCATCAAACTCACCGTGGACTACTCCTCGGAATCGGTTTCATTCCTGGACACACGAATCTCCATCAAAGACGGACACCTCAGCACTTCACTCTACCGCAAGCCCACGGACAACCTCACGATGCTCCACTTCTCCAGCTTCCACCCTAACCATGTTAAAGAAGCCATCCCCTATGGACAAGCCCTGCGAATACACAGGATCTGCTCAGACGAGGAGGAACGCGATGGACACCTACGGACGCTGAAAAACGCCCTCGTAAGAACGGGATATGACGCTCGACTCATCGACCGACAGTTCCGACGGGCCACAGCGAAAAATCGCATAGACCTCCTCAGAAGGCAAACACGGGACACAACCAACAGGGTACCCTACGTCGTCCAGTACTTCCCCGGAGCGGAGAAACTACGCCATGTTCTTCGCAGCCTTCAACATGTCATCGATGACGACAAACACCTCGCTAAGGCCATCCCCACGCCTCCACTACTTGCCTTCAAACAGCCGCCTAACCTCAGAAGTACCATCGTTCGCAGCAAATTACCCAGCTTTCAGGATAACAGCGACCACGACACCACACAACCCTGCCACGGCAAACTCTGCAAGACATGCCAGATCATCAACACAGATACCACCATCACACGTGAGGACACTACCCACCAGGTACATGGTACATACTCATGTGACTCGGCCAACGTTGTCTACCTCATACGTTGCAGGAAAGAATGCACCGCGGCATGGTACATCGGCGAGACCATGCAGACACTGAGACAACGTATGAACGAGCACCGCGCAACAATCGCCAGGCAGGATTGTTACCTCCCAGTCGGGGAACACTTCAGCAGTCAAGGACATTCAGCCTCGGATCTGCGGGTAAGCGTTCTCCAAGGCAACCTTAGAAACACACGACAACGCAAAATCATCGAGCAGAAACTGATAGCCAAGTTCCGCACTCATGAAGATGGTCTCAACCGGGATCTTGGGTTTATGTCACGATACAGGACTTGATCCGGACTCGAGTCGTCGTTGGCTTATTCACAGATGTGATTCCCAGTAAAAAAGTTAAAATTTTCCCAGTAAAAAAGTAAAAATTTTAAAGCTTTTCGTTTTACATACAGACGGCAGCTTTTGACACGTTAGAACCCCTGCGACTACACCTCATTGTCTCAGTTGTATCTTGCTATGTCTTTGATGTGGTACCTTCCTGGCTGACCTGATTAACTTTATCACACCTCGGCAGATAGTCAGGATGATTTAATTTAGTTGTCTGCAATTGTAAGGTACACATGCTTTGTTGTCTATCTATATATGCTTTGGGGATTCTGTATCTATTTACTTCACCTGAGGAAGGGGCAATCGATAGCTCCGAAAGCTTGTGATTTCAAATAAAACTGTTGGACTATAACCTGGTGTTGTGCGACCTCTCAATAGAATACAAGAGCAGGGGGTTATGCTTCAACTGTATAAAACACTAGTTAGGCATCAGCTAGAGTACTGCGTGCAGTTCTGGTCATCACATTACAGGAAAGATGTGATTGCACTAGAGAGGGTACAGAGGAGATTTACAAGGATGTTGCTGGGAGTAGAGAATCTTAGCTATGAGGAAAGACTGGATAGGCTGTGTCTGTTTTCCTTGGAACAGAGGAGGCTGAGGGGAGACCTTATTGAGGTGTATAAAATTATGAGGGGCCTAGATAAAGTGGATAGAAAGGACCTATTTCCCTTAGCAGAGGGGTCAAAAACCAGGGGGCACAGATTTAAAGTAATTGGTGGAAGGTTTAGAGGGGATTTGAGGGGAAATGTCTTCACCCAGAGGGTTGTGGGGGTCTGGAACTCACTGCCTGAAAGGGTGGTAGAGGCAGAAACCCTAACCACATTTAAAAAGTACTTGGATGTGCACTTGGGATGCTCTAACCTGCAGGGCTATGGACTAAGAGCTGGGAAGTGGGATTAGGCTGGATAGCTCTTTGTTGGCCGGCGCGGACACGATGGGCCGAAATGGCCTCCTTCCGTGCTGTAACTTTCTATGATTCTATGAACACTCTCAGCTCTAAATCAGAAGGTTGTGGGTTCAAGCCCCTCTGGTAAAGAAAGAACTTGCTTCATGCAGCATCTTTCACATCCTCAGCTATCCCAAAATGCTTCACAGCCAATGAAGTGTAGTCACTGTTGCAATGTAAGGATACTCAGCAGGCAATTTTCACACAGCAAGATCCTAAAAACAGTAATGAGATAAATGACCAGATAATCTGTGTTAGTGGTGTTAATTCAGGGATAAAAGTTGACCAAGACATCAGGAGAAATCACCTACTTTTCTTCGCATACTGCCATGGGATCTATTACGTCCACCAGACTTGGTTTAATGTCTCATCTGAAAGACGGCACCTCCAACAGTGCAGCACTCCCTCAGTACTACACTGCAGTGTCAGCCTAGATTATGTGGTCAAGTCTCTGGAGTGTGGTTAGAACTCACAACCTTCTGATTCAGAGGCGAATGTACTATCACTGAGCCCAGGCTGACACCTAACTGGTAGGGTTGGCTTGCCTAGCCGCTCTGTTTGGAGTGGCCTTGTCTAAGAGGGATACCTCTGAATGGGCTGCAGTAAGCCCCTATGGTGGGGCAGTCCTGGGCCCCATTGTTTGGGTTCAGTTGTTAGCTCGGCTAGGCCCTTTGGATTGGGCTCGGTGGGTGGCCAGGTCCCTTTGGTTGGGTTGGGTTGGGTTGGGTTGGGTTGTCCAGGTCCCTCTGGTTGGGTTGGGTTGAGTTGGGTTGTCCAGGTCTCTCTGGTTGGGTTGGGTTGGGTTGTCCAGGTCTCTCTGGTTGGGTTGGGTTGAGTTGGGTTGTCCAGGTCTCTCTGGTTGGGTTGGGTTGGGTTGGGTTGGGTTGAGTTGGGTTGTCCAGGTCCCTCTGGTTGGGTTGGGTTGGGTTGGGTTGGGTTGGGGTGGGTTGTCCAGGTCTCTCTGGTTGGGTTGGGTTGGGTTGGGTTGGGTTGGGGTGGGTTGGGTTGGGTTGGGTTGGGTTGTCCAGGTCTCTCTGGTTGGGTTGAGTTGGGTTGTCCAGGTCTCTCTGGTTGGGTTGGGTTGGGTTGGGTTGGGTTGAGTTGGGTTGGGGTGGGTTGGGTTGGGTTGTCCAGGTCTCTCTGGTTGGGTTGAGTTGGGTTGTCCAGGTCCCTCTGGTTGGGTTGGGTTGGATTGGGGTGGGTTGTCCAGGTCTCTCTGGTTGGGTTGGGTTGGGTTGTCCAGGTCTCTCTGGTTGGGTTGGGTTGTCCAGGTCTCTCTGGTTGGGTTGGGTTGGGTTGTCCAGGTCTCTCTGGTTGGGTTGGGTTGGGTTGGGTTGTCCAGGTCTCTCTGGTTGGGTTGGGTTGTGTTGGGTTGTCCAGGTCCCTCTGGTTGGGTTGGGTTGGGTTGTGTTGGGTTGGCCAGGTCTCTCTGGTTGGGTTGGGTTGGGTTGGGTTGTCCAGGTCTCTCTGGTTGTGTTGGGTTGTCCAGGTTCCTCTGGTTGGGTTGGGTTGGGTTGGCCAGGTCTCTCTGGTTGGGTTGGGTTGTCCAGGTCTCTCTGGTTGGGTTGGGTTGTCCAGGTCTCTCTGGTTGGGTTGGGTTGTCCAGGTCTCTTTAGTTGGGTTGGGTTGACAAGGTCCCTCTGGTTGGGTTGGGTTGGGTTGGGTTGGGTTGGGGTGGGTTGGGTTGGTTTGGGTTGGGTTGGGTTGGGTTGTCCAGGTCTCTCTGGTTGTGTTGGGTTGTCCAGGTCCCTCTGGTTGGGTTGGGTTGTCCAGGTCTCTCTGGTTAGGTTGGGTTGGGTTGGGTTGGGTTGGGTTGGGTTGTCCAGGTCTCTCTGGTTGTGTTGGGTTGTCCAGGTCCCTCTGGTTGGGTTGGGTTGGGTTGGGTTGGGTTGTCCAGGTCCCTCTGGTTGGGTTGGGTTGGGTTGTCCAGGTCTCTCTGGTTGGGTTGGGTTGGGTTGGGTTGTCCAGGTCTCTCTGGTTGGGTTGGGTTGGGTTGGGTTGTGGTGGGTTGGGTTGTGGTGGGTTGAGTTGGGTTGGGTTGGGTTGGGTTGTCCAGGTCCCTCTGGTTGGGTTGGGTTGGGTTGGGTTGTGGTGGGTTGGGTTGTGGTGGGTTGGGTTGGGTTGGGTTGGGTTGGGTTGTGGTGGGTTGGGTTGGGGTGGGTTGGGGTGGGTTGGGTTGGGTTGGGTTGGGTTGTCCAGGTCCCTCTGGTTGGGTTGGGTTGTCGAGGTCCCTCTGGGTGGGTTGGGTTGTCCAGGTCTCTCTGGTTGGGTTGGGTTGTCCAGGTCCCTCTGGTTGGGTTGGGTTGGGTTGGGTTGGGTTGTCCAGGTCTCTCTGGTTGGTTTGGGTTGTGTTGGGTTGGCCAGATCTCTCTGGTTGGGTTGGGTTGTGTTGGGTTGGCCAGATCTCTCTGGTTGGGTTGGGTTGGGTTGTGTTGGCCAGATCTCTCTGGTTGGGTTGGGTTGGGTTGTCCAGATCTCTCTGGTTGGTTTGGGTTGTGTTGGGTTGGCCAGATCTCTCTGGTTGGGTTGGGTTGGGTTGTCCAGGTCTCTCTGGTTGGGTTGGGTTGGGTTGGGTTGGGTTGGGTTGGGTTGTGTTGGCCAGATCTCTCTGGTTGGGTTGGGTTGGTTTGGGTTGGGTTGTCCAGGTCTCTCTGGTTGGGTTGGGTTGGGTTGGGTTGGGTTGGGTTGGGGTGGGTTGGGTTGGGGTGGGTTGGTTTGGGTTGTCCAGGTCTCTCTGGTTGTGTTGGATTGGGTTGGGTTGGGTTGTCCAGGTCTCTCTATTTGGGTTGGGTTGGGTTAGGTTGGGTTGGGGTGGGTTGGGTTGGGTTGTCCAGGTCCCTCTGGTTGGGTTGGGTTGAGTTGGGTTGTCCAGGTCTCTCTGGTTGGGTTGGGTTGGGTTGTCCAGGTCTCTCTGGTTGGGTTGGGTTGAGTTGGGTTGTCCAGGTCTCTCTGGTTGGGTTGGGTTGGGTTGGGTTGGGTTGAGTTGGGTTGTCCAGGTCCCTCTGGTTGGGTTGGGTTGGGTTGGGTTGGGGTGGGTTGTCCAGGTCTCTCTGGTTGGGTTGGGTTGGGTTGGGTTGGGTTGGGGTGGGTTGGGTTGGGTTGGGTTGGGTTGTCCAGGTCTCTCTGGTTGGGTTGAGTTGGGTTGTCCAGGTCTCTCTGGTTGGGTTGGGTTGGGTTGGGTTGGGTTGAGTTGGGTTGGGGTGGGTTGGGTTGGGTTGTCCAGGTCTCTCTGGTTGGGTTGAGTTGGGTTGTCCAGGTCCCTCTGGTTGGGTTGGGTTGGATTGGGGTGGGTTGTCCAGGTCTCTCTGGTTGGGTTGGGTTGGGTTGTCCAGGTCTCTCTGGTTGGGTTGGGTTGTCCAGGTCTCTCTGGTTGGGTTGGGTTGGGTTGTCCAGGTCTCTCTGGTTGGGTTGGGTTGGGTTGGGTTGGCCAGGTCTCTCTGGTTGGGTTGGGTTGTGTTGGGTTGTCCAGGTCCCTCTGGTTGGGTTGGGTTGGGTTGTGTTGGGTTGGCCAGGTCTCTCTGGTTGGGTTGGGTTGGGTTGGGTTGTCCAGGTCTCTCTGGTTGTGTTGGGTTGTCCAGGTTCCTCTGGTTGGGTTGGGTTGGGTTGGCCAGGTCTCTCTGGTTGGGTTGGGTTGTCCAGGTCTCTCTGGTTGGGTTGGGTTGTCCAGGTCTCTCTGGTTGGGTTGGGTTGTCCAGGTCTCTTTAGTTGGGTTGGGTTGACAAGGTCCCTCTGGTTGGGTTGGGTTGGGTTGGGTTGGGTTGGGGTGGGTTGGGTTGGTTTGGGTTGGGTTGGGTTGGGTTGTCCAGGTCTCTCTGGTTGTGTTGGGTTGTCCAGGTCCCTCTGGTTGGGTTGGGTTGTCCAGGTCTCTCTGGTTAGGTTGGGTTGGGTTGGGTTGGGTTGGGTTGGGTTGTCCAGGTCTCTCTGGTTGTGTTGGGTTGTCCAGGTCCCTCTGGTTGGGTTGGGTTGGGTTGGGTTGGGTTGTCCAGGTCCCTCTGGTTGGGTTGGGTTGGGTTGTCCAGGTCTCTCTGGTTGGGTTGGGTTGGGTTGGGTTGTCCAGGTCTCTCTGGTTGGGTTGGGTTGGGTTGGGTTGTGGTGGGTTGGGTTGTGGTGGGTTGAGTTGGGTTGGGTTGGGTTGGGTTGTCCAGGTCCCTCTGGTTGGGTTGGGTTGGGTTGGGTTGTGGTGGGTTGGGTTGTGGTGGGTTGGGTTGGGTTGGGTTGGGTTGGGTTGTGGTGGGTTGGGTTGGGGTGGGTTGGGGTGGGTTGGGTTGGG
The DNA here is from genome assembly GCA_030390025.1 of Squalus acanthias. NCBI lineage: Eukaryota > Metazoa > Chordata > Chondrichthyes > Squaliformes > Squalidae > Squalus > Squalus acanthias. The sequence goes on from CM059445.1 coordinate 24,220,835, forward strand.
TTGGGTTGGGTTGTCCAGGTCCCTCTGGTTGGGTTGGGTTGTCGAGGTCCCTCTGGGTGGGTTGGGTTGTCCAGGTCTCTCTGGTTGGGTTGGGTTGTCCAGGTCCCTCTGGTTGGGTTGGGTTGGGTTGGGTTGGGTTGTCCAGGTCTCTCTGGTTGGTTTGGGTTGTGTTGGGTTGGCCAGATCTCTCTGGTTGGGTTGGGTTGTGTTGGGTTGGCCAGATCTCTCTGGTTGGGTTGGGTTGGGTTGTGTTGGCCAGATCTCTCTGGTTGGGTTGGGTTGGGTTGTCCAGATCTCTCTGGTTGGTTTGGGTTGTGTTGGGTTGGCCAGATCTCTCTGGTTGGGTTGGGTTGGGTTGTCCAGGTCTCTCTGGTTGGGTTGGGTTGGGTTGGGTTGGGTTGGGTTGGGTTGTGTTGGCCAGATCTCTCTGGTTGGGTTGGGTTGGTTTGGGTTGGGTTGTCCAGGTCTCTCTGGTTGGGTTGGGTTGGGTTGGGTTGGGTTGGGTTGGGGTGGGTTGGGTTGGGGTGGGTTGGTTTGGGTTGTCCAGGTCTCTCTGGTTGTGTTGGATTGGGTTGGGTTGGGTTGTCCAGGTCTCTCTATTTGGGTTGGGTTGGGTTAGGTTGGGTTGGGTTGGGTTGGGTTGGGTTGTCCAGGTCTCTCTGGTTTGGTTTGGTTGGGTTGGGTTGGGTTGGGTTGGGTTGGGGTGGGTTGGGTTGGGTTGGGTTGGTTTGGGTTGTCCAGGTCTCTCTGGTTGTGTTGGATTGGGTTGGGTTGGGTTGGGTTGTCCAGGTCTCTCTATTTGGGTTGGGTTGGGTTGGGGTGGGTTGGGTTGGGTTGGGTTGGTTTGGGTTGTCCAGGTCTCTCTGGTTGTGTTGGGTTGGGTTGGGTTGGGCTGGGTTGGGTTGGGTTGGTTTGGGTTGTCCAGGTCTCTCTGGTTGGGTTGGGTTGGGTTGGGTTGGGTTGGTTTGGATTGTCCAGGTCTCTCTGGTTGGGTTGGGTTGTGTTGTGTTGGCCAGGTCTCTCTTGTTGGTTTGAGTTGTGTTGTGTTGGCCAGGTCTCTCTGGTTGGTTTGGGTTGTGTTGTGTTGGCCAGGTCTCTCTGGTTGGTTTGGGTTGTGTTGTGTTGGCCAGGTCTCTCTGGTTGGTTTGGGTTGTGTTGTGTTGGCCATGTCTCTCTGGTTGGTTTGGGTTGTGTTGTGTTGGCCAGGTCTCTCTGGTTGGTTTGGGTTGTGTTGTGTTGGCCAGGTCTCTCTGGTTGTGTTGGCCAGGTCTCTCTGGTTGTGTTGGCCAGGTCTCTCTGGTTGGGTTGGGTTAGAAGCATAGAAGATAGGAGCAGGAGTAGGCCATTCGGACCCTCTAGCCTGCTCCGCCATTCAATGCGATCATGGCTGATCATCCAAATTCAGTACCCTGTCCCTGCTTTCTCCCCATATCCCTTGATCCCTTTAGCCTTAAGAAATATATTTAACTCCTTCTTGAATATATTTAATGAATTGGACTCAACTGCCTTCTGTGGTAGAAAATTCCACAGGTTCACCACTCTCTGGGTGAAGAAATTCCTCCTCATCTCAGTCCTAAATGGCTTACCCCTTATCCTTAGACTGTGACCCCTGGTTCTGGACTCCCCCGCCATCGGGAACATCTTTCCTGCATCTAGTCTGTCTAGTCCTGTTAGAATTTTATAAGTTTCAATGAGATCCCCTCTCATTCTTCTAAACTCTAGCGAATATAAGCCCAATCGTCCCAATCTCTCTTCATACGTCATTCCTGCCATCCCAGGTATCAGTCTGGTGAATCTTCGCTGCACTTCCTCCATGGCAAGAACATCCTTCCTCAGATAAGGCGACCAAAACTGCACAATACTCAGGATGTGGTCTCACCAAGGCCCTGTACAACTGCAGCAAGACATCCTTGCTCCTGTACTCGAATCCTCTCGCTATGAAGGCCAACATACCATTTGCCTTCTTAACCGCCTGCTGCACCTGCATGCTTACCTTCAGCGACTGGTGCACAAGGACTCCCAGGTCTTGTTGCACTTCCCCTTTTCCCAATCTATTGCCGTTCAGATAATAATCTGCCTTCCTGTTTTTGCCACCAAAGTGCATAACCTTGCATTTATCCACATTATACTGCATCTGCCATGCATCTGCCCAATCACCCAACCTGTCCAAATCATCCTGGAGTTTCTCTGCATCCTCCTCACAACACACAAGCCCAACCTGCTTTGTGTCATCTGCAAACTTGGAGATATTACATCTAGTTCCCTCGTCTAGATCATTAATATATATTGTGAATAATTGGGGTCCTAGCACCGCCTGCGGTACCCCACTAGTCACTGCCTGCCACTCAGAAAAAGACCCGTTTATTCCAACTCTTTGCTTCCTGTTTGCCAACCAGTTCACTATCCAAGTCAGTACCTTACCCCCAATCCCATGTGCTTTAACTTTGCACGCTAATCTCTTATGTGGGACCTTATCGAAAGCCTTCTGAAAGTCCAAATACACCACATCCACTGGTTCTCCCTTATCTATTCTACCAGTTACATCCTCAAAAAATTCCAGTAGATTAGTCAAGCATGATTTACCTTTTGTAAATCCATGTTGACTTTGTCCGATCCTGCCACTGTTTTCCAAGTGCTCTGCTATTACATCTTTTATAATTGACTCTAGCATTTTCCCCACTACTGATGTTAGGCTTACCGGTCTATCATTCCCCGTTTTCTCTCTACCACCTTTTTTAAATAGTGGGGTTACATTAGCTAACCTCCCATCCATGGGAACTGTTCCAGAGTCTATAGAATTTTGGAAGATGACCAGCAATGCATCTACTATTTCTCGGGCCACATCCTTAAGTACCCTAGGATGTAGATTATCAGGCCCTGGGGATTTATCGGCCTTCAATCCTGTCAATTTCTCTAACACCATTTCCCTACAAATTGGGTTGGGTTGGGTTGGGTTGTCCAGGTCCCTCTGGTTGGGTTGGGTTGAGTTGGGTTGTCCAGGTCCCTCTGGTTGGGTTGGGTTGGGTTGTCCAGGTCTCTCTGGTTGGGTTGGGTTGGGTTGGGTTGTCCAGGTCTCTCTGGTTGGGTTGGGTTGTCCAGGTCTCTCTGGTTGGGTTGGGTTGGGTTGGATTGTCCAGGTCCCTCTGGTTGGGTTGGGTTGTGTTGGGTTGTCCAGGTCTCTCTGGTTGGGTTGGGTTGGGTTGTCCAGGTCTCTCTGGTTGGGTTGGGTTGAGTTGGGTTGTCCAGGTCTCTCTGGTTGGGTTGGGTTGAGTTGGGTTGGGTTGTCCAGGTCTCTCTGGTTGAGTTGGGTTGGGTTAGAATCATAGAATGGTTACAGCACAGAAGGAGGCCATTCAGCCCATTGAGCCCGTGCTGGCTCTCTGCAAGAGCACTTCAGCTAGTCCCACTCTCCCGTCATTTCCTCGTAACCCTACAATATTTTTTTCATCAGGTACTTATCCAATTCCCTTTTGAAAGCCACGATTGAATCTGCCTCCATCACCCTTTCAGGCAGTGCATTCCAGATCCTACCCACTCGCTGCCTAAAAAAGGTTTTTCCTCATATTGCCTTTGGTTCTTCTGCCAATCACCTTAAATCTGTATCCTCTGGTTCTCGACCCTTCCGCCAATGGGAACAGTTTCTCTCGATCTACTCTGTCTCGACCCTCATGATTTTGAACACCTCTATCAAATCTCCTCTCAACCTTCTCTGCTCTAAGGAGAACAACCCCAGCTTCTCCAGTCTATCCATGTAACTGAAGTCCCTCATCCCTGGAATCATTCTCTGCACCCTCTCAAAGGCCTTCACATCCTTCCTAAAGTGCGGTGCCCAGAATTGGACACAATACTCGAGTTGAGGCTGAACCAGCATTTTATAAAGGTTCATCATAACTTCTTTGCTTTTGTACTCTATGCCTCTGTTTAAGAAACCCAAGATCCCGTATGCTTTTTAAAGCGCTTTCTTCACCTGCCCTGCCACCTTCAACGATTTGTGCACATATACCCCCAGGTCTCTCTGTTCATGCACCCCCTTTAGGATTGCACCCTTTAGTTTATATTGTGGCCGATCGCCACCTAAATGGGCATTATCCACTCTTCCGTCCGTGGACAAATATCCAGCACCTTCCCTTTAAGGCACCTTACCTTTAAGGCAGGAGTGGGCGGGGCCTCAAGATTTGCCCAGAGAATTCTGGGAGCTTTTCTGTTCAGCCATTTTGTGCCATGCAGTGATTAAAAAGTCTCTTGTTTAACACACATGGATTCAGCCTTAATTCGTGTTTTGCGGCAGCCTCAACAATATTGCCTCTCCTCGTTCTTCCTACCAAAATGTATCACTTTGCACTTTTCTGCCTTAAATTTCAGCTGCCACGTGTCCGCCCATTCCACCAGCCTGTCTATGTCTTCTTGAAGTCTATCACTATCCTCCTCACTGTTCACTATACTTCCAAGTTTTGTGTCATCTGCAAATTTTGAATTTGTGCCCTGTACACCCAAGTCCAAGTCATTAAGATATATCAAGAAAAGCAGTGGTCCTCGTACCGACCCCTGGGGAACACCACTGTATACCTTCTTCCAGTCTGAAAAACAACTGTTCACCACTACACTCTTGTTTCCTGTCACTTAGTCAATTTCGTATCCATGCTGCCACTGTCCCTTTTATTCCATGTGCTTCAACTTTGCTGGCAAGCCTATTATGTGGCACTTATGAAACGCCTTTTGGAAGTCCATGTACACCACATCAACCATATTTCCCGCATCAACCCTTTCTGTTACTTCATCAAAAAACTCAATCAAGTTAGTTAAACATGATTTGCATTTGACAAATTAGTGCTGGCTTAGCATGCAGGTACAGCAAGCAATAAGGAAGACAAATGGCAGGTTGGCCTTTATTGCAAGGGGGTTGGAGTATAAGAGTAAGGAAGTCTTGCTACAATTGTACAGGGCCTTGGTGAGACCACACCTGGAGTACTGTGCACCTCATCTGAGGAAGGATGTTCTTGCCATGGAGGTGATGCAACAAAGGTTCACTAGATTGATTCCTGGGATGAGAGGGCTGTCCTATGATGAGAGATTGTGGAGAATGGGCCTCTCTGGAGTTTAGAAGAATGAGAGGTGATCTCATTGAAACATACAAGATTCTGAAGGGGATTGACAGGGTAGATGCTGAGAGGTTGTTTCCCCTGGCTGGAGTGTCTAGAACTAGGGGGCATAGTCTCAGAATAAGGGGTAGATCATTTAAGACTGAGATGAGGAGGAATTTCTTCACTCAGAGGGTTGTGATCTTTGGAATTCTCTGCCCCAGAGGGCTGTGAATGCTGAGTCTATGGGTTCGATTTTAATAGCCCTGAGGAGGCAGGTTTGGAGGCAAGTCTGTTGGGAAAATCAGGAAAAATGGCTTCAGACACCCAACCCGCCTCCATCCCACCCCCACCCGATTTTCCTGAGTGTCTGTTTAGCCATTCCAAAACTAACCCGTCTCCAACCGGTGGGACAGGTAGTTAAGGCAGTTAACAGTCTGTTAACTGCCTTGCTAATCCTATTTTCACAGTGGTTTCCCATTTTCCTGCTTCTGGCTCCTGTTTCCCGACTAGTCAGAAACAGGCCAGGTTCAAGGAGACAAGTTGCTGGAGGACCTGATTTGTAGTCATTGGTGGAGTGCTTTAAAAGCGCCCCTGAAACATGGCTGACATTCAAAAGCAACAACTTTGCTGTTGTAGGTATGGGATAACATTTTGCACATCTACTGACCTTCTGACTGTTCAAGCTGACACCCATCTGCAGTGTGTCATGAATGGAATAATTTCAGGCCACTTCGACTCTGCGCTTGCAAGATTGTTACCTCAATTGAAATCTATAGCAAGGGGATGGGAAAAATTTATGCCCTCTCATCCTGGTCCTCATAATCGGGGGAGTAGCAGCCGCGTGGCTCACCACATCTCTTCCTGGGGAGAGGAGTAGGAGGAGGACGAGGGGCGCCTTGCATGCCCTGTTGTGACCAATGCAGCATCCCTCCAGTTCACTGCTGCCCGTCAACCAGGGGATGCACACTGCCATGCCACACTACCATAAGCTTACTCTTCGACCATAGGTGGCCACCATATGGCTCTGTAATTGCAGGCGACACTTGTCCAACGTCATACTTCATTTCTGCTATACCCTCTTATTTCCTATCACTGTTACCATCAGCATTACAAATGTAAGTCACCCTGAGCCCTCAATGCGCTTTTGCCATTTCCCAGGACACATAGGCTACACAATCAAATGTTTGCCATAATTTCTCTTTAACACATGACAAAATATACCAACAACAGTCAGAAAAAAAAGAAACATCACCTAAGTGAGTCCCCTTGTGACTATAGGTGCTTACTTATTCTCTTACGCGTGCTTCTACGTGGTGCTTCCCCTGTGGCTTCAGCAGATGTAGAGGCACCTTGCTGACTAGGATGCTGCTCCTGCTTAGACGCCTTTGGTGGGCGTCCTCTGGGTTTGGAAGCCTGGGAGGGCTCTTCAACAGTCTGCTCTTCCTGCGGCTGTGCAGCGGCTGAAACGGCCATCTCAGTTGTCCTCTGCAAAGTGTGTCTCTGACCGAGGGCTCCGCAGTGGCATGGTCATGTGAGCGCTCTGAGAGGAGCCCAGACTTCCTTCTGTCCTGCCAACAGCATCCCTCTCATGGGTCAGCCACACCTCAGTGCTGGCAAGTGGCACGAGAGCACCTTGCTGCACTTCAGGGGGGCCATGAGGACCCGTATCTGCACTGGCAGTCCTCCTCAAAAGGACGTCCATGAAGCTCTGGTCTCTCTGCTCAATAGCTGCCCATCGCTCCTCCAGCGATGTCATTCTATTCTGAACAGTCACTGATGTAAGAAAACTACTAGGCACTTGGTCTAAGTGTTAAACAAAGCTTTAATCAACTGTTTTCCAACATGGAGATCTAGTTGTCCTTCCTAGTTCCTGTTAAAGAATGTCCTAAGCAAGCTGGGCCCATGCCTGAGTATTTATACTCTTCCTGGACAGCGCCACCAGCAGGCCGCCCAGTATTATGTCATAAGTCATTTCCCATGAATGACAAGATTTATGTCAGTCACCATGTTTCCTGAGTCTGGCGACTTATTTCCTCCATGGCCGTAGCCATCCTTTCCACAGAGGTTGCCATGCTATCCATGCGTTCATGCGCCATTGCCTCCACCACGGCAGTGCTGATGTAAGAGATGGACTCCTCCATTCTCTCCACACTCGCACTAACCCTGGAGGCAAACCCTTCCAGAGACACCTGCACTTGTTCCTGTATTTCACGAACCGCTCTTTTTCTGGATGGCCCCAGAGGCATAGCATCTGCATGCAGCTCAGCAGAGCTAGGAGATTGCTGCGACCTCCGCTGAGGACTCTCCACTGCTGTCGCTGTCTCCACCATCTGCTGATGCTCACTTGTGCGCTGTGATAGACCAGGTGGCAACACTGCTCTAACTCATGATGGCCCCACCGAGGTGTGCGTTGCTGCGCTGGTGCTGGGTGCGCTGAGTCCTAGTGATGCTGCTCCCTCAGAGGCTTCAGGTTCCTCTGAGGAGATGTCCGGGTCTTCGTCCTGGAACGTGGGGAGGGGGGCGCTCAATGGTCCTGTGGGAGAGTAAAGGCTTGAATTAGATATCTGATATTGATGTAGCAGACACTTTTGAGCAGATGATACAAAGTGATTCTCTTTGAACATCATATTGCATTGCTTTCTGAGAGGGATTAAAATCTATTATGTCACCAGCTTCCTCTAGTGTGCCCGTCTTCGCCCACTTCCAGGTCCTCGCCACCGCCAACAATCTCGTTTGCAGCCTCCTCAGCACTGGTCAATGTTGCAAGGGAAGCTGTTCCTCCTCCAGTCATTGCTCTCTCCCTCTTATTGTGGGCTACCTTTTCCTGCAAGGAGGGACACAAGCGGTGTTGCAGCCACAGTGATGGAGTGAGTGTGATTAATCCCTACCATAGAAGATTTGAGTGAGATGAAGATGGGGTAAGTTGCCAAGAGGAAGGTAGCTCCCTGTGCGTTGTTAGTTGTTGTCACTGCATGACAGTGAGTGCGAGTCTAATGGGTGCATAGGCAGGATGCTGAAGTGATTCAGTGCAGAGACAGAGATGGATAGGAAAGGGTGCAAGGGAAGCAAGAGTAAGGTGGGATGTGAAGGAGGAGGCTTACAACGCAGAGTGCTGCTGATGAGAAGATAAGGGAAGCAGAGTGGAGGCAAGTGAGATGGGATACTCATTTTTGATGTTCTCACAAGATTCGGCACTGGATCCATGACGGTGCATAAATGGACCTTGCGCTCACCTCCTGAGCAATCCGCAGCCAGGCGGTCGGGGTCGGTTTGCTTTTGCTTGTGTTGTGTTGGGGTTGGTTTGGTTTGGGCTGTGTTGTGTTGGGGTTGGTTTGGGCAGTGTTGTGTTGGGGTGGGTTTGGTTTGGGCTGTGTTGTGTTGGGGTTGGTTTGGGCAGTGTTGTGTTGTACTGTGGTTGGTTTGGTTTGGGCTGAGTTGTGTTGGGGTTGGTTTGGGCAGTGTTGTGTTGGGGTTGGTTTGGTTTGGGCAGTGTTGGGGTGGGTTTGGTTTGTGTTGTGTTGGGGTGGGTTTGGTTTGTGTTGTGTTGGGGTGGGTTTGGTTTGTGTTGTGTTGGGGTGGGTTTGGTTTGTGTTGTGTTGGGGTGGGTTTGGTTTGTGTTGTGTTGGGGTGGGTTTGGTTTGTGTTGTGTTGGGGTGGGTTTGGTTTGTGTTGTGTTGGGGTGGGTTTGGTTTGTGTTGTGTTGGGGTGGGTTTGGTTTGTGTTGTGTTGGGGTTGGTTTGGTTTGTGCTGTGTTTGGATGGTTTGTGCTGTGTTGTGCTGAGTTTGTGCTGTGTTTGGGGGGTTTGTGCTGTGTTGTGTTGGGTTAGTGCTGTGTTTGGGTGGTTAGTGCTGTGTTTGGGGGTTTGTGCTGTGTTGTGCTGTGTTTGGGGGGGTTGTGCTGTGTTTGGGGGGGTTGTGCTGTGTTTGGGGGGTTTGTGCTGTGTTGTGCTGTGTTTGGGTGGTTTGTGCAGGGTTTGGCTGGTTTGTGCTGTGTTGTGCTGGGTTTGTGCTGTGTTGTGCTGGGTTTGGGCTGTGTTGTGCTGGGTTTGGCTGTTTTGTGCTGTGTTGTGCTGGGTTTGGGCTGTGTTGTGCTAGGTTTGGCTGTTTTGTGCTGTGTTGTGGGGTTTGGGTGGTTTGTGCTGTGTTGTGCTGGGTTTGTGCTGTGTTGTGCTGGGTTTGGGCTGTGTTGTGCTGGGTTTGGGTGGTTTGTGCTGTGTTGTGCTGGGTTTGGGTGGTTTATGCTATGTTTGTGCTGTGTTGTGCTGGGTTTGTGCTGTGTTGTGCTGGGTTTGGGTGGTTTATGCTATGTTTGGGCTGTGTTGTGCTGTGTTTGGCTGGGTTGTGCTGTGTTGTGCTGGGTTTGTGCTGTGTTGTGCTGGGTTTGGCTGGTTTGTGCTGTGTTGTGCTGGGTTTGGCTGGTTTGTGCTGTGTTGTGCTGGGTTTGGCTGGTTTGTGCTGTGCTGTGTTGTGCGGTGTTTGGGCTGTGTTGTGCTGGGTTTCGGCTGTGTTGTGCTGGGTTTGGCTGGTTTGTGCTGTGTTGTGCTGGGTTTGTGCTGTGTTGTGCTGGGTTTGGCTGGTTTGTGCTGTGTTGTGCTGGGTTTCGCTGGTTTGTGCTGTGTTGTGCTGTGTTTGGCTGGGTTGGTGCTGTGTTGTGCTGGGTTTGGCTGGGTTGTGCTGGGTTTGTGCTGGGTTGTGCTGGGTTTGTGCGGGGTTGTGCTGTGTTTGTGCTGTGTTGTGCTGGGTTTGGCTGGTTTGTGCTGTGTTGTGCTGGGTTTGTGCTGTGTTGTGCTGGGTTTGGCTGGTTTGTGCTGTGTTGTGCTGGGTTCGTGCTGTGTTGTGCTGGTTTTTGCTGTGTTGTGCTGGGTTTGGCTGGGTTGGTGCTGTGTTGTGCTGGGTTTGGCTGGTTTGTGCTGTGTTTGGCTGTGTTGTGCTGGGTTTGTGCTGTGTTGTGCTGGGTTTGGGTGGTTTGGGCTGTGTTGTGCTGGGTTTGGGTGGTTTGGGCTGTGTTGTGCTGGGTTTGTGCTGTGTTGTGCTGGGTTTGGGTGGTTTGGGCTGTGTTGTGCTGGGTTTGGGCTGTGTTGTGCTGGGTTTGGGTGGTTTGGGCTGTGTTGTGCTGTGTTTGGGTGGTTTGGGCTGTGTTGTGCTGGGTTTGGGCTGTGTTGTGCTGGGTTTGTGCTGTGTTGTGCTGGAGTTGGGCTGTGTTGTGCTAGGTTTGTGCTGTGTTGTGCTGTGTTTGGGCTGTGTTGTGCTGTGTTTGGGTGGTTTGGGCTGGGTTTGTGCTGTGTTGTGCTGGGTTTGGATGGTTTATGCTGTGTTGTGCTGGGTTTGGGCTGTGTTGTGCTGGGTTTGGGCTGTGTTGTGCTGGTTTGTGCTGGGTTTGGGCTGTGTTGTGCTGGGTTTGGGCTGTGTTGTGCTGGTTTGTGCTGTGTTGTGCTGGGTTTGTGCTGTGTTGTGTTGGGTTTGGGCTGTGTTGTGCTGGGTTTGTGCTGTGTTGTGCTGGGTTTGTGCTGTGTTGTGCTGAGTTTGGGCTGTGTTGTGCTGTTGGGGCTGTGTTGTGCTGTGTTTGGCTGGTTTGTGCTGTGTTGTGCTGGGTTTGGGCTGTGTTGTGCTGGGTTTGGGTGGTTTGGGCTGTGTTGTGCTGGGTTTGGGCTGTGTTGTGCTGGGTTTGGGCTGTGTTGTGCTGGGTTTGGGCTGCGTTGTGCTGGTTTGTGCTGGGTTTGTGCTGTGTTGTGTTTGTGCTGTGTTGTGCTGGGTTTGGGCTGTGTTGTGCGGGGTTTGGGCTGTGTTGTGCTGGGTTTGGGCTGTGTTGTGCGGGGTTTGGGCTGTGTTGTGCTGTTGGGGCTGTGTTGTGCTGGGTTTGGCTGTGTTGTGCTGGGTTTGGGCTGTGTTGCGTTGTCCGGGCCCCGCGGGGGGAGGGGCGGGGTGGCGGGCGGCCCGCGCTTGCGCACTGCCTGTGGATTTGGCGCTAAGATGGCGGCGTCCTCCCTGGAGCAGAAGCTGTCGCGCCTGGAAGCCAAGCTGAAGCAGGAGAACCGGGAGGCGCGGCGCCGGATCGACCTCTCGCTCGACATGAGCTCACCTTCCAGCCCGAGGAGACCCCGACCGAGTAAGTAAGCGAGCGGACGGGTGTGGTGCGGGGCGGGCCGGGCGCGGAGTGTGGGCCGAGGCCCGGGCCCCTCACTGCCCTGACAACGGAAACCAGCCCGCCTCACCCGGGGGGCGGGGCAAGGCTGACTGACAGCCGCGCCGGCCAATCACAGCCCAGAGCCGCTGCCCACCCGCTGTCAGTCAGCGGCTGTGGCCAATGGCGGGGGGGCAGAGGGCGGGCCTGGCGGTACTGGGGCTGGGGGGTGAGATTGTAAAGTTTCCCCGCGGGGCGAGGGCCGGCCGGGCTGCCCACCTGAAGCCCGAGCCTGAAGATCAGGCCCAGGCCGCGCTCCCCCTCTCCACTCCCAACGGGCCCGGGATGTGCCGCTGATCGACAGCCGCCTCGGCCAATCGGCGCGTAGAGTGGCCCGTCAATCAAAGCGTCTGGCCAATGGGCTGGCGGGCCGGTGCCGCCCCCACCCTGGCTCTGTTTATTTATAAACAGCGGCCGCCAGAGCCTGGGGGCCTGCAGTCAGTGAGCACAGGAGCCGGCTCCTGGCCTGGGCAGCAAGGAGCGGGCTCTGAGCAGAAATCAGCCTCGCCCACTGGGCTGTGGGGAGAGTGGCAGCATTCAGTGCCAGTGCCAGCCCCAGCCGGGCCTGCCAACCCATAATAACTGGGTATATCACCCGCCCAGTCACAGCAGAGCAGATCATATTCATCACCATGCCCAACAGCAACAACAGATTGCATTCATACAGGAGCTTGAACACAGGAAAAAAAACCTCTGCAACTTTGAGCCGAAGGAACTAGTAGGAGGGGTGACCTCAATATTGGTGAAGAACTGGGTTTTAAGGAGCGTCTTGTTTTGCTCGGGAACTAAACCTAAGTCAAGACCCCCCCCCCCCCCACCCCGGGGTCCACCTCTGAATGCTCCTTATGCGCTGCTTCTGTTTGTCAAATAGTTGTGACCTAACTCTCAACATGGGGTAAAAGTATCTATAGGTGTCCATTACTTGGGGACGGAAGATGCACATGTTGACTGGTGAATCATTGGGAGGTGATTGCCAACTCAAATAGCCCCCAACAAATGTAAAATGTGGATTCTCTGAGATAGATTCCTTGTTCAGCAATGTAAGGTGATACCTCTGTACTAATGCATTGTCTAACCTAGATAAATACATTACTGTGTCGTAACTTGAGCTAATCAGTATTGAAAGTGCCTCTAGTTGGGATTGCTGCTTGTTAATGCGAGTGCTGTCATTTTATCTGACTCTGGTGTATTTCTGCCCTGAGGTGGGGTATGTGCTTTTGATTATTGATGACCTGTCGTCAACTGCAACAACTGACCAATTGAAATTTGAACCTGCAACAGATGACCATCTGAAATCAGTCCCTTCAGTCAGGTTTCAGGAACTATTAGCCATCGCTTTTACAGTACTAAACAGTGTTTTACTATTCTTACTGAATATAGCAAAAATCTAGGGCTGGAGGGAATCTGGGTAATGCCTTTTTTCAGTGTGTATCTATTTAACAAGTCAACAATTAAAGTCACAAACCAAGCCTCTTTACATGGGCTGAGCCTAAACAATGTCTTGGAAAATGACAATTAACTCCACAGTGCTGATCATCAGGATTCGTTTTCAAACTGCTCTGATATCATCAAAACACCAAGGATCCCCTTCTGGACTTTGTCTGCAAATCCAGTTGTACAGTGTCAGTTGCCAGTGTGGTTTAAGCGGATAGCCCGCTAAGTATGTTACGGGCCTAGTACATACAGGTTCAGCATGTCTTCGACTTGGAGACAGCCAGTCTATTCCCTTTACTTGCACTGTGTGATGATGAAGCAATGCTGTTGGTTGAGAAGAGTAGTAAAACACAGTTTCATAGTGTAAAGAAAGTTGGGTTGATAGTTTGTGAAAGCTGACCGAAGGGACTGAATTCAGGTGGTCATCTGATGTAGGGTTAGGTTTTTGGGGTTGACTGTTGCTGTCGGTACACATGTGTAATGGTTTATAAAACCGTGTATTATGTAATATAGTTCAAAACTTTTAATATTTAAATTATTTCCAAAAAAGTTCTTTATTTGTCCAAATTTCAGTGACTCTGCTAGTACGTTGCTGTTTGTTTGGGTCAGGCTCTGGGAGACCTGTCTGCGAGCCAGCTCCTGTGTCCACACTAAATCTAGGGACAGAATTGTAGACATAGGTTTTTATGGTTCTTTGCTCTTGAGATGGCAAGAGGTCTGTAGTATATTTAAGAAAGACTTGTATTTATGTACCTCTTGTCTCTCAGAAATGCCTCACAGCGCTTTGCAATGAATTCATTTGAACTCGAGTGCCTGGAATAAAGATATTTAAAAAGGTATTTGAAACGCATTGCTGCCTGCATCAATATAGCAAGGCAAGGAAAAAAACCTTGCCTTAGGCAAAGTAACTTTCACTGTGCACTCCTATCATAAGAGCATCTACACAAGGTGCCAGCCAGCAGACTCAGCCCTTGCAGTCCTCGTTTTATAAAAAAAAAGTGTCTTATAAAAATAGTATGTTGAAAAGGCACATTGTGGGAATCGGATGAGGGGACACCGATTCAAAATAGTAAAAGGGAAGTTTCGGACTGATGTCAGAATGTTCTTCAGAGATTGATCAACACGGGAATGGACTTTCAGATAGAGCAGCAATGGGGGCACTTGGGGCCTTTCTAGATGGATGAATTAAGATAGGCTGAGTGGCCTTCCTTGTGCATTATGGGTCTTGACGTTTTTATAGTGAGCAGACATTACGGAAAAACGGATACACGGGAGGGCTATGTGGGATGGTTATGGTTATCATAGAGCATGACCCTGAAACGCTAACGTTACGTTCACTAACATATTCAAGTTATTTTTCTTTTAAAAAGTATTGTATGAGCATTGCCTTTAGCACCAGTAATAGTGCTGCTGGTTGTGATAGTTGTGGTATGAAGCAGGAGGTAATAATGGTGATGGTGGTACATGATAGTAAACCGCTTTGTCTTTTGTTTTGTTTTTTGGTGGAGTACATAGTCCAGAAAGCTCAGCATGCTGCAGTATGTCTTGGGACTTTGGGCAGATGGTCAAAGATTTGAGCTACTCTCAGTTCCAAGCCTATTATCTCTCCATCTCCAAACAACACACAGTATAGCTGTTGGAGTACCGGGGTCTCCTGCCATTCAGATTGCCGACTGGATTTTAGAAGTTGATGTCTAACAGTTCAATGGAAGAAGATTTCCGCTTCACTATTTGTTGTGTAACGTTCTTTAGAAATGCATTTTTAAAATTAATTCTCGGGACGTGGTCATTGCTTGCAAAGCCGCAATTTATTGCTCATCCCTGGTTGGTCTGAGAAGGTGTTGGTGGGACTTCTTGAGTTGTAGTGACTTGCTCGGCCACTTCAGAGGCAGTTAAGAGTCAACCACATTGGTGTGAGACTGGAGTGACATATAGGCCCAGACCGGGGAAGGATGGCAGGTGTTCTTCCCTAAAGGGATAAAATTAGTATGAAAGGCATAGAGGAAGCAGAATTCTTAAACTACATTCAGGAGAGCTTTTTTAGCCAGTACGTAGCAAGCCCAACAAGAGAGGGGGTTGTTCTGGACCTAGTTTTAGGGAATGAAGCTGGGATGGTGGAAAGGGTATCAGTGGGAGAGCATATTGGTGGTAGCAGGACAGGTGGTTAAGAAGGCATTTGGGATACTTGCCTTTATTAGCTGACATGATGTGGAGATGCCGGCGTTGGACTGGGGTGGACAAAAATGAGAAGTCGCACAACACCAGGTTATAGTCCAACAGATTTATTTAATTTTACAAGCTTTCGGAGCTGTTCGCTCCTTCTTCAGGTAAGGTAGCTGTGAGAGAATCTGTGAGAGAGCTTGTAAAATTAAATAAATCTGTTGGACTATAACCTGGTGTTGTGCGACTTCTCATTTTTATTAGCTGAGGCATAGAACATAAGAGCAGGGAGGTTATGCTTGAACTGTATTATAAACACTAGTTAGGCTGCAGCTAGATTACTGCGTGCATTTCTGGTCACCACATTACAGGAAGGATGTGGTTGCACTAGAGGGGGTGCAGAGGAGATCTACGAGGATGTTGCCAGGACTGGGGAGTTCTAGCTATGAGGAAAGATTGGATAGGCTGGGGTTGTTTTCTTTGGAACAGAGGAGGCTGAGGGGAGACCTAATTGAGGTGTATAAAATTATGAGGGGCCTAGATAGAGTGGATAGGAAGGACCTATTTCCCTTAGTAGAAGGGTCAATAACCAGGGGGCACAGTTTTAAAGTAATTGGTCGGAGATTTAGAGGGGATTTGAGGCGAACTTTTTTCACCCAGAGGGTGGTGGGGGTCTGGAACTCGCTGCCTGAAAGGGTGGTAGAGGCAGAAACCCTCATCACATTTAAAAAGTACTTGGATATGCACTTGAAGTGCCGTAACCTACAAGGCTACGGACCAAGAGCTGGAAAGTGGGATTAGGCTGGATAGCTCTTTGTCAGCCGGCACGGACAAGATGGGCCGAATGGCCTCCTTCTGTGCTGTAAATTTCTATGATTCTATGATATTGGTGAACCAGTTGGGTTTTTACGACAATCCGACAGCTTCATGTTCACTTTTACTGAGACCAGCTTTTTAATCCCAGGTTTGAAAAAACTCAATTCAAATTCTCAAACTGACGCAGTGGGATTTGAACTCGTGTTCTCCTGGATTACTAGTCCAGTAACATAACCACTCACTACATTACTGTACCCAAAAAAATACATTTATGATTTTGTTACAAATAGCGACGAACAGGAATCTTCCCTGTTCCAATTTAACAATCTCTACTTCTGTATTCTGCTGAAACCTGGCAGTGTTTTATTAAAGTCAAACTGTTGATATGAGTTTTATATATTAATTACAACCCTTGTATATTAATTACAATCAAGCAATATACTTTGAAGAGCAAGTATTTAATGTGGAAAACGTGCATTCAGAGAGCAAGCAAAGAGAGTGCAGTACCATAATCAGCCTTAAAACAAGAGAAAAGTGAGTGGATTTATTAATCCCCTACTCCTGGCTCCTTTTGCGCAGTTTTGCACTTGTCAAGGTGTTAATAGTGGGGCTGGAACACTCCCGCTGCAGTCACCCAGTGTCAGGATTAAGCACTGGGTTGGGTATAGAATGGATAAGATCTGCAGTGAAGCTGATCTGCATCTCAACTCCATTTAGCAGCCTTTGCTCCATATCCCTTGATACCCTTCCCCAACAAAAATCTATCCATCTCAGTCTTGAAAATTTCAATTGACCCCCCAGCATTCACAGTCTTTAGAGGAGCGCGTTCCAGATTTCCACTACCCTTTGTGTAAAAAAAAAAGTGCTTCCTGCTTTCACTCCTGAACGGCCTGGCTCTAATTTAAGACTGTGCCCCCTTGTTCTTGTTTCGTCCACCAGAGGAAATCGTTTCTCTGTATCTACCCCTTTAAGTCCCTTTATCACATTAAATACAGTTGTAGGTGAGAATATAATGGATAATAAATAAATGGCAGTATTAAATTAATACTTTGTATCCATTTTCACAGTGCAGGAAGAGGACAAAATACCAGCGGTCCAAGGGAACCTAAAAATAAGTCAAGGGGATTTAATACAAGTAAAACAAATGGTAATGCAGGTTATACAGAACCCGTTAACAGTTCAGCCCAGTGGGCCATTTATTTCTCATCTCTTCAAAGTTTGCCTCACTTAAATTTAAAATCTTGGTTCATGACTTGATTCGCCCTCTCAAACCTGATATCAGATTCATTTATACGGTCACCAATGTTCCCTTTAATTTTTTTTGGGTGCGCGGCCCCTTTAACGGGCTGCGTGGCCCGTTCAAATTCCCGCACATGCGCGGTTTTTTCTATTTGAAAGTCGGTGTGCCGGCTGCGCGGGAGTGCCAGACACGCGGCCGCGGAGCTTAACGGGAACATTAATGGTCACTATTCGCAAGATGGTCCACACAGTCAGATTGTTAACTAATGCTGGCTCGTTACACATCGCTAAATCTAGTATGGCCTTCAGCCTTGTCGGGTCTAAAACATTGTTCCGAAAAACTCTCCCGAAATACATTCCAGAAATGTATTGCCTTTACTACTAAAGCTGTTCTGCTCCTCCCAGTCTATGTGAACATTAAAATCTCCCATTATAACCACATTGTTTCTACTACATGCTTCCCTGATCTCAGCATTTATAAATCCCCACCAGTCTATCACTACTGTCAGGAGGTCTGTACACAACTCCCACCAGAGTCTTGCATCCTTTGCTGTTCCTTAGTTCTACTTATAGTGTTTCCACTGCCTGCTCATTCTCACTGAAATCCTTCCTTTCCACTGCTGTAATAGTGTCTTTTATCAAGATTGCTATTCCTCCTCCTTTCCCGATTTCCCTGTCCTTTCTGAAGATCCTATAGCCTGGAATATTTATCTCCTCGCCATGCCAGCTTGTAGCCAGGTTTCTGTAATTGTTACTACATCATAAGAAACAGGAGTAGGCCAATCGGCCCCTCGAGCTTGCTCCGCCATTCAATAAGATCATGGCTGATCCAATCTTGGCCTCAACACCACTTTCCCGCTCTCTCCCCATACCCCTTGACTCCCTTGTAGTTGAAATGTCTGTCAATCTCCGCCTTGAATATATTCAATGACTCCGCCTCCACAGCTCTCCAGGGTAGAGAATTCCAAAGATCCACGACCCTCTGAGAGAAGAAATTCCTCCTCATCTCCGTCTTAAATGGGCGACCCCTTATTCTGAAACTATGCCCCCTAGTTCTAGATACCCCCAGTAGGGGAAACATCCTCTCAGCATCCACCCTGTCAATCCCCCTCAGAATCTTAGGTTTCAATAAGATCACCTCTCATTCTTCTAAACTCCAATGAGTATAGGCCCAACCTGCTCAACCTTTCGTCATATGTCAACCCCTTCATCCCAGGAATCAACCTAGTGAACCTTCTCTGCACTGCCTCCAGTGCAAGTATATCCTTCCTTAAATACGGAGACCAAAACTGTGCGCAGTACTCCAGGTGCGGTCTCACCAGCGCCCTGTAAAGTTGCATCAAAACTTCTCTACTTTTATACTCCATCCCCCTTGCAATAAAGGCCAACATTCCATTTGCCTTCCTAATTACTTGCTGTACCTGCATGCTAACTTTTTGTGTTTCATGTACTAGGACCCCCAGATCCCTTTGTACCGCAGCATTTTGTAGTCTCACTCCATTTAAATAATAATTTGCTTTTTCATTCTTCCTTCCAAAGTGGATAACCTCACATTTTCCCACATTATACTCCATCTGCCAAATTTTTGCCCACTCACTTAACCTATCTATATCCCTTTGCAGATTCTTTGTGTCCTCCTCACAACTTGCTAACCCACCTATCTTTGTATCATCAGCAAATTTGGCTACAGTACACTCGGTCCCTTCATCCAAGTCATTAATATAGATTGTAAATAATTGGGGCCCCAGCACTGATCCCTGTCACACCCCACTAGTTACTGATTGCCAACCTGAAAATGACCCATTTATCCCGACTCTCTGTTTTCTGTTAGTTAGCCAATCCCCTATCCATGCTAATATATTACCCCCAACCCCGTGTGCTCTTATCTTGTGCAGTAACCTTTTATGTGGCACCTTATCGAATGCCTTCTGGAAATCCAAATACACTACATCTACTGGTTCCCCTTTATCCACCCTGTTTGTTACATCCTCAAAGAACTCTAGCAAATTTGTCAAACACGATTTCCCTTTCATAAAACCATGTTGACTCTGTTGGATTGTCTTATGATTTTCTAAATGTCCTGCTATTACCTCCTGAATAATGGATTCCAGCATTTTCCCAATGACAGATGTTAGGCTAACTGGCCTATAGTTTCCTGCTTTCTGTCTCCCTCCTTTCTTGAATAGTGGTGTTACATTTGCGGCTTTCCAATCTGCTGGGACCCCTCCAGAATCCAGGGAATTTTGGTAGATTACAACCAACGCATTGCCACCTCTGCAGCCACTTCTTTTAAGACCCTAGGATGCAGGCCATCAGGTCCAGGAGACTTGTCAGCTTTTAGTCCCATTAGTTTGCCTAGTACTTTTTCTCTAGTGATAGAGATTGTTTTAAGTTCCTCCCTATAGCCCCTTGATTATCTATTATTATTGGGATGTTTTTAGTGTCTTCTACCGTGAAGACCAATCCAAAATAATTGTTTAGAGTCTCTGCCATTTCTCTCTTTCCCATTATTAATTCCCCAGTTTCATCCTCTAAGGGACCAACATTTACTTGAGCTACTCTCTTCCTTTTTATATACCTGTAGAAGCTCTTACTGTCTGTTTTTATATTATTTGCTAGTTTACTCTCATACTCTATCTTCTCCCTCTTTAAGCTAAATTTGTGCTTGTAACTCATTTGTTTTATTCCTTGTACTACATGCATTAGCATAGAGAACTCTTATTTGGGTGACTGCCGCCACCCTGGGTGACTGCCGCCACCCTAGCTGACTGCCGCCACCCAGCCCACGTGCCCTGATGGTCTGGTGTTGTTCTTCACAAGCAATTTCATGCCTTACCTTTCATCACTTCTACTTTACTTTTAACAGGAATGTTATTCTTACTTCCTGTAACCATTTCTATTCCTGGAGTATTTATATTATCTTTATCTCCTTTTGTACTCTGACCTTTGCTCTTATCCCCTCTTTATCTTTAGTTTATTATTTTTTCCACCTGCTAGGACACTGGTCCCAGCCCGGTTCAGGTGGAGCCTGTCCCAGCGGTACAGCTCCTTCCTGTCCCAGTACTGGTGCCAGTGTCCCATGAAACACTTAATGTCTGTTGCTGTTTGTTATTGAATGATCAGATGGTTTCAGGGTGAGGATCCTGTCAAGAGTCAGGGAAGGATTCCTTTACACGGCAATTGTGTCTACCACTTTACCTCTGAGACAGATAAAAGAAACCTCTCCATTGCTGGTTTAAAGGGGAAGTGGGAAACGGGATTTAAATGGAATTATTCTTTCAAATCATTTTTTTTTCTGTTTTTGAAAACAAATCTGGAAAAATGCATGGAATGACATGACTGGGATATTGGCTAGGGGTAGTCAGTTCATTGAATGAATACACAGCTAAAGTAACCAGCTGACTGAAGCTCCTTTAGTTATCGACCAGAAATAATCATTCACCTTCTTGGGTTGACAGCTTCATCAGCACTGATCATTCAAAATGTCCACAGAACTACCCTGGGAATTAATCTTCATCACAATCATAGAAATTTACGGGACAGAAGGAGGCTATTCGGCCCATCGTGTCTGTGTCGGCCGAAAAAGAGCTATCCACCCGAATCCCACTTTCCAGCTCTTGGACTGTAGTCTTGTAAGTTTCGACACTTCAAGTGCATATCCAAATACTTTTTAAATGTGATGAGGGTTTCTGCCTCTACCACCCTTTCAGGCAGTGAGTTCCAGACCCCCACCACCCTCTGGGTAAAAATGGTTCTCCTCAACTCCCCTCTAATCCTCCTACCAATTACTTTAAATCTATGCCCCCTGTTTATTGACCTCTCTGCTACGGGAAATAGGTCCTTCCTATCCACTCTATCTAGGCCCCTCATAATTTTATGCACCTCGATTAAGTCTCCCCATAGCCTCCTCTGTTCCAAAGAAAACAACCCCAGCCTATCCAATCTTTCCTCATAGCTAGAATTCCCCAGTCCTGGCAACATCCTTGTAAATCTCCTCTGTACCCTCTCTAGTGCAATCACATCTTTCCTGTAATGTGGTGACCAGAACTGCACGCAGTACTCTAGCTGTGGCCTAACTAGTGTTTTATACAACTGAAAATGCTGGAAGCACTCAGCAGGCCAGGCAGCATCCGTGGAGAGAGAAACAGAGTTAACGTTTCAGGTCTGTGACCCTTCGTCAGAACTGGAAAAAGCTAGAGATATAACAGGTTTTAAGTAGGTGCAGAGGCAGGGAAAGTTGGGGGGAGGGGAGGAAAGAGCAAAAGGGACGGTCTGTGATAGGGTGGAAGGCAGGAGAGGTTAAATGTTGCAAATGGGGATGGTAGAATCATCAACAGCTGCCATCTCGAAAAAATAGGGGCAGGGGTTATAGTCTGAAATTGTTGAACTTGATGTTGAGTCCAGAAGGCTGTAAAGTGCCTAATCAAAAGATGAGGTGCTGTTCCTCGAGCTTACGTTGAGCTTCATTGGAACAGTGTAAGAGGCCGAGGTCAGAGTGGGAGTGGAGCGGAGAGTTAAAGTGACAAGCGACCGGAAGCTCGGGTCACCATTACGGACTGAACGGAGGTGTTCCGCAAAGCGGTCACCCAATCTGCGTTTGGTCTCCCCAATGTAGAGGAGACCGCATCGTGAGCAGCGAATACAGTATACTAAATTGCAAGAAGTACAAGTAAATCGCTGTTTCACCTGGAAGGAGTGTTTGGGGCCCAGGACAGTGGGAAGGGTGGAGGTAAAAGGGCAGCTGTTGTATCTCCTGCGCTTGCACGGGACGGTGCCATGGGGAGGGGAGGGGCTGTTGGGGGTGATTGAGGAGTGGACTAGGGTGTCTCGGAGGGAGCGGTCCCTACGGAATGCTGAAAGGGGAGGTGAGGGGAAGATGTGTTTGGTGGTGGGATCACGCTGGAGGTGGCGGAAATGGCGGAGGATAATCCGGTGAATGTGGAGGTTGGTGAGGTGAAAGGTGAGGATAAGGGGAACCCTTTCGTGGTTCTGGGAGGGAGAAGGGGTGAGAGCAGAAGTGTGGGAAATGGAACAGACACGGTCAAGGGCCATGTCAAGGGCCATGTCAACCACAGTAGAGAGGAATCCTCGGTTGAGGAAAAAGGAAGACATATGGTATGGAAGGTGGCACAGTCAGAGCAGATGCGGCGGAGACGGAGAAACTGGGAGAATGGAATAGAGTCCTTACAGGAAGCGGGGTGGGAGGAAGTGTAGTCCAGGTAGCTGTGGGAGTCAGTGGGCTTGTAGTGAATGTTTGTCAATAGCCTATCCCCAGAAATGGAGACAGAGGAGTCAGGAAAGGGAAGAGTCGGAGATGGACCGTGTGAAGGTGAGGGAAGGGTGGAAATTGGGAGCAAAGCGAATGAAATTTTCTAGTTCAGGGCGAGAGCAGGAAACAGCACCGATACAGTCATCAATGTACCGGAAAAAGAGGTAAGGGAGGGGACCCGTGTAGGACTGGAACAAAGAGTGTTCCACATATCCCATGAAAAGGCAGGCATAGCTAGGGCCCATGCGGGTTCCCATAGCAACACCTTTTCTAGCATAACCTCTTGTATTCTATGCCTCAGCTATTAAAGGAAAGTATCCCATATGCCTTATTAACTGCCTTATCTACCTGGCCTGCTACCTTCAGGGATCTGTGGACATGCACTCCATGGTCCCTCTGTTCCTCTATATTTCTCAATATCCTACAATTTATTGTGTATTCCCTTGCCTTGTTAGCCCTCCCCAAATACAATACCTCACACCTCTCCGGATTGAATTCCATTTGCCACTTTTCTGCCCACCTGACCAGTCCATTGGTATCTTCCTGCAGTCTGCAGCTTTCTCCCTCACTATCAACCACACGGCCAATTTTTGTATCATCTGCAAACTTCTTAATCATGCCCCCTACATTGAAGTCTAAATCATTGATGAATACCACAAAAAGCAAGGGACCAAGTACTGAGCCCTGCAGATCCCCACTGGAAACAGCCTTCCAGTCACAAAACACCTGTCGACCATTACCCTTTGCTTCCTACCATTGAGCCAATTTTGGATTCAACTTGCCACTTTCCCTTGGATCCAACGTTCCTGTTAAACTGTGCGGTCGCGCAGTGGTCTGGAAGTTCCGCTCGGGCCGCTCACTGGTATTTCAATGGGAAGATTTGAATGGGCCACGCAGCCAGTTGAAGAGTCCATGCATGAAAGAAAAAATGACAGGGAACATTTCTTGGATCCCATGGGCTTTTACTTTTCTGACCAGTCTGCCATGTGGGATCTTGTCAAAAGCCTCGCTAAAATCCAGCCAAACGCACTGCCCTCCTTCACCAAACGCACTGCCCTCCTTCACCAAACGCACTGCCCTCCTTCACCAAACGCACTGCCCTCCTTCACCAAACGCACTGCCCTCCTTCACCAAACGCACTGCCCTCCTTCACCAAACGCACTGCCCTCCTTCACCAAACGCACTGCCCTCCTTCACCAAACGCACTGCCCTCCTTCACCAAACGCACTGCCCTCCTTCACCAAACGCACTGCCCTCCTTCACCAAACGCACTGCCCTCCTTCACCAAACGCACTGCCCTCCTTCACCAAACGCACTGCCCTCCTTCACCAAACGCACTGCCCTCCTTCACCAAACGCACTGCCCTCCTTCACCAAACGCACTGCCCTCCTTCACCAAACGCACTGCCCTCCTTCACCAAACGCACTGCCCTCCTTCACCAAACGCACTGCCCTCCTTGTTGCCTCCTCAAAAAATTCAATCAAGTTAGTCAGACACGACCTTCCCTTAACAAATCCACGCTGACTGTCCTTGATTAATCCGTGCCTTTCTAAATGACGATTAATACCATCTTTCAGAATTTTTTCCAATACTTTGCACACCACCGAGGTTAGGCTGACTGGCCTATAATTACTCGGTCTATCCCTTTTTCCCTTTTTAAACAACGGTACAACGTTAACGGTCCTCCGGCACCACGCCTGTTGCCAGAGAGGATTGGAAAATAATGGTCAGAGCCTCTGCTATTTACTCCCTTCATTTTAAACTTTTTTTTAGTAAGTGATACGTGTATTTTAAGTATTTATAAATACAGGAATCCCTCCCCAACCGCGGGGGATACGTCCCTGAAAACCCCCGTGGTTAGTTAAACCGCGGTTGGCAAATTCACTATAAACACAATAAAAAAGAATATAAATAGCATAAAAATCATGTTTTTTACCTTGTTCCTAAATTAAAAACCGCGGATACGCGAATTTCACGGCCGCGGTTGACAAAAATTGTCGCAGAGCGGAAACCGTGTGTACGTGAAATCCGCGTATGGCAAACCCGCGGGTGAGTTAATCTGTGGAAAGAGGCCCAGCCTTGACGTTGTTGGTCCTGGAGATAACTTGCGGTTTTGAGTTCTTCTTATCCGTTTACACTTGGAGTCAGTTTTTCAGACTCTGATCAGTAAGCCCTCACTCCCCACATCATTCAGAGGTAAAATCTCACTCTGTGAGCAGGATCACAAACTGAGAACCCTTTTCCAGACGACTTCAGTTCACTGGTTTTATCCTGTGCCTTATCTTCAAAAGTGGCAGAGTAACAGTCACACTAGACAATATACTAGTCTTTTTATATACCAAACAAGTATTTTAAACAGAAAATGAACCAGTAAATAGAAACACAACAAATATATTTATAGTAATTAAGCTTTGCTAGCTCCTTGTATAGTAGAAAATAAATAATTTGCATATCTAGTGCTGAGGCTGTGACTATAATTAATATCTCTTGTGCAGTGATTCATTTTCCATTTCTCATCAACTATGAAAGGCTGTTAAAAAGCAGACGGGATCCTTGGCTTTATAAACAGAGGCATAGGGTACAAAAGCAAGGAAATCTTTATAAATCGCTGGTTCAGTCCCAGCTGGAGTATTGTGTTCAATTCTGGGCCCCACACTTTAGGAAGGATGTCAAGGCCTTGGAGAGGGTGCAGAGGAGATTTACTCGAATGGTACCAGGGATGAGGGACTTCAGTTATGTGGAGAGACTGGAGAAGCTGGGGTTGTTCTCCTAAGAGCAGAGAAGGTTAAGGGGAGATTTAATAGAAGCTTTCAAAATCATGAAGAGTTTTGATAGAACAGATCGGAAGAAACCTTTTCCACTGGCAGGGTGTCAGTAACTAGATGAGACAGATTTAAGGTAATTGGCAAAAGAGCCAGAGGTGAGATGAGGAGAATTTGTTTACGCAGCCAGTTGTTGTGATCTGGAACGCGCTGCCTGAAAGGGCCGTGGAAGCAGATTCAATAATAACTTTCCAAAGGGAATTAGGTAATTCCTTGAAGGGGATAATATTGCAGAGCTATGGGGAACGAGCGGGGGAGTGGGACTAATTGTGGATAGCTCTTTCAAAGAGCCGGCACAGACACGATGGGCTGAATGGCGTCCTCCTGCGCTGTAAGATTCTATCGAAACTTAGACGGTCTCTCGTTAAAAACCTCCAGATCAAACTCAGTGATCTGAAAATGACAAGCTGATTAGTCCCCCCAAAACAATAACTGGAACCTAGCCCAGTATGAGTAACTATCTGTTCAATTCAGAAAGCTACTAAGCATACTTATGATCTGAACAAATTACGCAGCATATTTGTATTTGAATTGAGTGAGCTGGCTTCTCCCTCAATCAAACTGCCTGCAACCAACTCAACAGTATTCACATGCTTTTCAAGTTAAGCAGAGGCATGATATCTGAGTGAAGCTGGATTTTAACTCCTTGTGCATCATGACAGGAAAGAATCCAACGCCAAACAAAGTCCTGTGCATCATTTTTGTCACTATATACATTAGTTTTCTCACAGTCTTAGAATCATAGAGATTTATGGCATAGAAGGAGGCCATTTGGCCCATCGTGTCTTCTGGCCCTAGACTATTTACATGGCTGCTTTTAGTATTTTCTCCACTTTGTTCTGATTGTAAAATGATCTGGTGCAGTCAAGTTTGAGGACATTGTTTGGGTTCTTGTTCACCTCAACAAATAGGAACAATTGTTATTTTGCCCTATTTTATGTATAGTTAATTTGCAGCCCCTGCTGTGTGGGATTACACCAAAATAAAGGTTCCAAACTCCTACTGCCTGATGTCTGCCACAAGCCAAGGCCACCGCTCCGAGTTTATTCAGCAGTCTTTGCGGTGAATCAACACTGTAAATACAAGCAGCTGCTTTTTGTCCGCATCTGGAAGCACAACTTGATCTACTAGTTTTTGAAATTTGCAGACAGACATTTCCCAATCTCTCTAACTAAATAACATCTAACCATCCTCCCCTCCTTCTGGGCTGTCGGGTTGCGTGATCAAGTGAACTAGTCATTAAAATGCCAATTTGAGTTGCTAGCTTTGCTACTGCACAGCGATGCTGTGTAAAGGGGGTCGTTGTAATATGAGCTCTCTCGGCTGGAGAGGTAGCAGCTGCAGTGTTGTTGGACCCGTGTATACAGTGGGCCGTGAGAGCCAGTGTCCTGTGATCTCGGGTCAACTCTGATTCTCGATGAGCACAGAGAGAGCTTTTTATGAGTCATTTTACGGTCTTTTGCTGCACTCCCATTTTCTGGGATTTCACTGCATCTCCCACTCGCTGGCTGAGAGCGAGGGTGGCAACCTGCTGTCAGACCACTGCCAGTGCTACCCGAAGATAGGTGTCTGAGGCCTGTTGGTGCTTTCCCTATCCTTGTGAAGATGATGAGCTCTGCTTTCCATCTCCTCGCAGCACTGCGACGAAGCTCAGGAACGCTGTGTGTGGAGGTTCACGGCGTTCACTTGGGTCTTGCACAATGTGAGGCAGTCTGGTGGGGTTCAGTGCTCTCTGAATTTACAGGCCAGAAAAGCCAGAATCACTTTGGGTGTCTTGCGTTCCAAATTAGCATCTCATTCGGGAAAGGATCTGAGTCCGTTTCCAAACTTACTATGCTGGTTCACTGTGTACGTTATTATTTTGCAACTTTACATGTTTGCAGAGTTACTAAAGCATTAAACATTTCTGTAAATGTTTACATTTTAAGATTAGTTTCATTTACTAAGAGCACCTGATTTTGTGTTTTTTGGACTCTGAATATTTCAGAGAATTTCAAGCATAGATTGGACAGCCCTCTCATCCCAGGAATCAATGAGGAGAGGTTGAATAGATTGGGCCTATACTCTCTGGAGTTTAGAGGAATGAGAGGTGATCTCATTGAAACGTATAAGATTCTGAGGGGGATTGACAGGGTAGATGCTGAGAGGTTGTTTCCCCTGGCTGGAGAGTCTAGAACTAGGGGCATATTCTCAGGATAAGGGGTCGGCCATTTAGGACTGAGACGAGGAGAAATTTCTTCACTGAGGGTTGTGAATCTTTGGAATTCTCTGCCCCAGAGGGCTGTGGATGCTCAGTCGTTGAGTATATTCGAGGCTGAGATTGATAGATTTTTGGGAATCAAGGGATATGGGGATAGGGCAGGAAAGTGGAGTTGAGGTCGATGATCAGCCATGATCTTATTGAATGGTTTGAGGGGCTGTATGGCCTATTCCTGCTCCTATTTCTTATGTTCATACTGCACCTACAGCCCCCTGGGGTGTGTGATGTTTGTGATTCTTAATGTTTTCAGCTGAATAGTCAACTCAAAGTGGGAGAGGAAAGGCTGATTCTAAGAAATACTTGGGGTGGACAGGGGATTGAAGGGTGCTTCTCCCAGTCAGAGCTGTTGATCAGGATTTCCTCATTTTTTGCTTGTTAACCTGCCCTTTTGGAGGTTCCGGTACATGGCCGAGGGCAGCGGGCGGTTCCGGTACATGGCAGAGGGCAGCGGGAGGTTCCGGTACATGGCAGAGGGCAGCGGGAGGTTCCGGTACATGGTCGAGGGCAGCGGGAGGTTCCGGTACATGCCAGAGGGCAGCGGGAGGTTCCGGTACATGGCAGAGGCAGCGGGAGGTTCCGGTACATGGTCGAGGGCAGCGGGAGGTTCCGGTACATGGCAGAGGGCAGCGGGAGGTTCTGGTACATGGTCGAGGGCAGCGGGAGGTTCTGGTACATGCCAGAGGGCAGCGGGAGGTTCCGGTACATGGCAGAGGGCAGCGGGAGGTTCCGGTACATGGTCGAGGGCAGCGGGAGGTTCTGGTACATGCCAGAGGGCAGCGGGAGGTTCCGGTACATGGTCGAGGGCAGTGGGAGGTTCTGGTACATGGTCGAGGGCAGCGGGAGGTTCTGGTACATGGTCGAGGGCAGCGGGAGGTTCCGGTACATGGTCGAGGGCAGCGGGAGGTTCTGGTACATGCCAGAGGGCAGCGGGAGGTTCCGGTACATGGTCGAGGGCAGTGGGAGGTTCTGGTACATGGCAGAGGGCAGCGGGAGGTTCCGGTACATGGTTGAGGGCAGTGGGAGGTTCTGGTACATGGTCGAGGGCAGCGGGAGGTTCTGGTACATGGCAGAGGGAGGTTCCGGTACATGGTCGAGGGCAGCGGGAGGTTCTGGTACATGGCAGAGGGCAGCGGGAGGTTCTGGTACATGGCAGAGGGCAGTGGGAGGTTCTGGTACATGGCAGAGGGCAGCGGGAGGTATAAGAGTAGTGAGAGCTGCTATTTCTCCTTCACAAAAAGGATTTTGAGATTGTGTTATATCGCATTGTGTTTGAAAGGAAAGTGAATTTGCTTAAATTTTTTAATAAATGCTGAAGGTTGCAGGCATTGAAGATGTGTATTAAAGCCAGATGGGCCAGTTTGTGGAATGCCACAGCTTGCAGCCTATTTCATATTGATACAATGAGGATCAGTTGTTTCATTCCAGGCCCATTAGCCAGGATGACCAGGGATGTTAAGCAATTTCTTACTTTGTCTCTGATGGCCATCAAATATTCAAATCCATTGTGGTGAGGATGATTCTGTTTATATGGGCACGGCATGAGGTGACTGTGGAGAATTTAGTCCAGGGAGTGCGGATAGTTGGTTTGGCTGGTGAATCCCTGCACAGGAAGATGGCAGAGAAACTGCCCCTTGGCTTCCTGGTGTCCGAATTAATCCAAAAAGATGGCAAAGCCCATGTTTGAAAAGCAGTCGAAACCCAGCCCTTGGTCCAGAGCTGGAAGTCAGTGTTTGCAGTCAGCTCTCAAGGGGGACAGGCCACCTAATTTTTCGAGGCGCGAAGTGAGATTGAGTTAAGTGGAATTTGCCTTGCCTATTCCTCTTGTTTACTTGCTGTTTGTGAAATAAAGCAGCTTAATGATTTGTATCAGTCCTCATCTCGCCAAGTGTGTCAGTCTCCCCGCGAAAAGATTTGAGAAGCACATATGAGAGTGGGTGTGATAGGCACAATATCCAGTTTAGATCACAAGGGGGGTCCTATTGTTAATCCCCGGGTTCTGCTGTCACATAATTCGATATTGGGAACTCCTCCTGAACACAAGGATATGGGGAAAGAGCGGGGGAGTGGGGCTAACTGCAAAGAGAGGGCATGAAAAAATATTGGCAAGTAAAATCAGGGAAAACCCAAAGATGTTTTATAAATACATAAAGAGCAAGAGGATAACTAAGGAAAGAGTCGGGCCTATTAGAGACCAAAAAGGTAACCTAGAGGTGGAAGATGTGGATTTGGTTCTTAATGAATACTTTGCGTCTGTCTTCACAGAAGAGAGGGACGATGCAGACATTCTCGACATTGTAGTTGAGGAGGAGTGTGAAATATTAGACTGGATAAGCATAGAGAGAGAGGAATTATTAAGAGGTTTAGCATCTTTGAAAGTAGATAAATCACCAGGCCCGGATGAAATGTATCCCAGGCTGTTAAGAGAGGCAAGGGAGGAAATAGCGGAGGCTCTGACCATCATTTTCCAGGCGTGTGACCAGAGGATGAAGGACTGCTAACGTTGTACCATTGTTTAAAAAGGAAGAAAGGGATGGACCGAGTAATTGCAGGCCAGTCAGCCTAACCTTGGTTGTGGGAAAATTATAGGAAAAAATTCTGAGAGACAGGATAAATCTTCATTTAGAAAGTCATGGATTAATCAAGGACAGTTAGCATGGATTTGCTAAGGGAAGGTCGTGTCTGACTAACTTGATTGAATTTTTTGAGGAGGTAACGCGGAGGGTCGATGAGGGTAGTGCATTTGATGTAGTCTACCTGGATTTTAGCAAGGCCTTCAACAAGCTCCCACATGGCAGGTTGCTCAAAAAAGTAAAAGCCCATGGGATCCAAGGGAAAGTGGCTAGTTGGATCCAAAATTGGTTCAGTGGCAGGAAACAGAAGGTAATAGTCGACGGGTATTTTTTTGACTGGAAGGCTGTTTCCAGTGGGGTTCCACAGGGCTCAGTACTTGGTCCCTTGCTTTTGTGGTATATATCAATGATTTAGACTTCAATGTAGGGGGCATGATTAAGAAGTTTGCAGATGATACAAAAATTGGCCGTGTGTTTGATAGTGAGGAAGAAAGCTGTCGACTGCAGGAAGATATCAGTGGACTGGTCAGGTGGGCAGAGAGGTGGCAAATGGAATTCAATCCAGAGAAGTGTGAGGTAATGCATTTGGGGAGGGCTAACCAGGCAAGGGTAGGACACTGAGAAATGTAGAGGAAGAGAGGGATCACAAAAGGAGTGCAGGTCCACAGATCCCTGATAGTAGCAGGGTAGGTAGAGAAGGTGGTTAAGAAGGCACACGGGACACTTTCCTTTTATTAGCTGAGGCATAGAATATAAGAGGGAGGTTACGCTTGAACTGTATAAAACACTAGTTAGGCCACAGCTAGAATACTGCGTACAGTTCTGGTCACCACATTATACTAGAGAGGGTACAGAGGAGATTTACGAGGATGTTGCCAGGACTGGAGAATTTTAGCTATGAGGAAAGATTGGATAGGCTGGAGTTGTTTTCTTTGGAACAGAGGAGGCTGAGCGGAGACCTAATTGAGGTGTATAAAATTATGAGGGGCCTAGATAGAGTGGATAAGAAGGACCTATTTCCCTTAGCAGAGAGGCCAATAACCAGGGGGCATAGATTTAAAGTAATTGGTAGAAGGATTAGATGAGAGTTGAGAAATTTTTTCACTCAGAGGGTGATTGGGATCTGGAACTCACTGCCTGAAAGGGGGTGGTGGAGGCAGAAACCCTCATCACATTCAAAAAGTACTTGTAGTGCCATAACCTACAGGGCGACGAACCTAGATGTGAAAGTGGGATTAGGCTGGATAGCTTTTTTCCGGCTGGCACAGCCACGATGGGCCGAATGGCATTCTTCTGTGCCGTAAATTCCTATGATTCTATGAACTGGATTGCTCTTCGAAGGAGCCGGCGCAGACTTGATGGGCCGAATGGCCTCCTGTGCTGTACTATTCTATCATTCTATGTGGACTACTTGTATGAGCGACTCGCGAATATCTAAGGTAGACGCATAATCTGTAATTGACAGATGTGTGTTATAAGGCAATGACCGGTACCGGTGTGTGTTATGGAGCAATGACTGGTATCGGTGTGTGTTATGGAGCAATGACTGGTACCGGTGTGTGTTATAAAGCAATGACTGGTACCGGTGTGTGTTATAGAGCAATGACTGGTACCGGTGTGTGTTATGGAGCAATGACTGGTACCGGTGTGTGTTATAGAGCAATGACTGGTACCGGTGTGTGTTATAGAGCAATGACTGGTACCGGTGTGTGTTATAGAGCAATGACTGGTACCGGTGTGTGTTATAGAGCAATGACTGGTACCGGTGTGTGTTATAGAGCAATGACTGGTGTGTGTTATTGGTTCTAGCCTCCACAATCAACAGATCATCCTCCTCCATTTCCACTACCTCCAGCGTGATCCCACCACCAAACACATCATCCCCTCCCCTCCCCTTTCAGCATTCCAAAAGGACCATTCCCTCCACGACGCTCTCGTCGACTCTTAAATCACCCCGAACACCCGCTGCTTACCTCCCAGCTATTCCTCTAGAAATGAACCCCAATATTTTGTTTGCACGCTTTGTGGGCTTATTAACTTGTGTTGCTACTTTTAGCGATTTATGTATCTGTATTCCCAGATCCCCTTGCTCCTCTGCTCCTTTTAGTTTTACACCTTCCTTATTCGTCCTAGCAAAATGACCCCTTACACTTCGCTATATTGAATTTTTTTGGCATTTATCTGCCCACTCTGGGACCCTGTTTCTGTGGTTTTTGTATTTTGGTGTGGGCCTCCACCACCGTCCCCCGGGCACTGCACTGCCTCCTGCGCGGCCTGCCTCCCTCACTGCGCGGACCATTTAAATTTTTGCGCATGCTTGGTATTTGCAATGTGAAAGCCGGTGAGCGGCCTGTGCGGGGCCGTGCTGATTACTGTGTGGCTGCGCAGCTTAATGGGAACATTGGCCTCCACATTATTCAATATAGGCCTCCAGTTCCCCGGTTTGTTGCTGACATTGTTATACAGACAATTTAACATGCTCTTATTTTTCATCACTTCTGCTAACACAGTGCAGTACCGAGGGAGCACTGCACTGTCGGAGGGGCAGTACTGAGGGAGTGCCGCGCTGTCGGAGGGGCAGTACTGAGGGAGCGCTGCACTGTCGGAGGGGCAGTACTGAGGGAGCGCTGCACTGTCGGAAGAGCAGTACTGAGGGAGCGCTGCACTGTCGGAAGAGCAGTACTGAGGGATCGCTGCACTGTCGGAGGATCAGTACTGAGGGAGCGCTGAACTGTCGGAGGATCAGTACTGAGGGAGCGCTGAACTGTTGGAGGATCAGTACTGAGAGAGTGCTGCACTGTCGGAGGATCAGTACTGAGGGAGCGCTGCACTGTCGGAGGATCAGTACTGAGGGAGTGCTGCACTGTCGGAGGATCAGTACTGAGGGAGCGCTGCACTGTTGGAGGGGCAGTACTGAGGGAGCGCTGCACTGTTGATGGGGCAGTACTGAGGGAGCGCTTGCACTGTCGGAGGATCAGTACTGAGGGAGCGCTGCACTGTCGGAGGATCAGTACTGAGGGAGCGCTGCACTGTCAGAGGGGCAGTACTGAGGGAGCGCAGCACTGTCGGAGGGGCAGTACTGAGGGAGCGCAGCACTGTCGGAAGAGCAGTACTGAGGGAGCGCTGCACTGTCGGAAGAGCAGTACTGAGGGATCGCTGCACTGTCGGAGGATCAGTACTGAGGGAGCGCTGAACTGTCGGAGGATCAGTACTGAGGGAGCGCTGAACTGTTGGAGGATCAGTACTGAGAGAGTGCTGCACTGTCGGAGGATCAGTACTGAGGGAGCGCTGCACTGTCGGAGGATCAGTACTGAGGGAGTGCTGCACTGTCGGAGGATCAGTACTGAGGGAGCGCTGCACTGTTGGAGGGGCAGTACTGAGGGAGCGCTTGCACTGTCGGAGGATCAGTACTGAGGGAGCGCTGCACTGTCGGAGGATCAGTACTGAGGGAGCGCTGCACTGTCAGAGGGGCAGTACTGAGGGAGCGCAGCACTGTCGGAGGGGCAGTACTGAGGGAGCGCAGCACTGTCGGAGGGGCAGTACTGAGGGAGCGCTGCACTGTCGGAGGGGCAGTACTGAGGGAGCGCCGCACTGTCGGAGGGGCAGTACTGAGGGAGCGCCGCACTGTCGGGCAGTACTGAGGGAGTGCCGCGCTGTTGGAGGGGCAGTACTGAGGGAGTGCCGCACTGTCGGAGGGGCAGTACTGAGGGAGTGCCGCACTGTTGGAGGGGCAGTACTGAGGGAGCGCCGCTCAAAGCCACTTTCCCGCCCGCTCCCCATAACCTTTCACTCCCTTATCTTGCAAAAATTTGTCTCTCTCCACCTTAAATGTATTTAATGACTCCGCCTCCACGGCTCTCTGGGGCAGAGAATTCCACCGATTTACGACCCTCTGAGAGAAGAAATTCCTCCTCATCTCAGTTCTAAAAGGGTGACCCTTTATTCTAAAACTGTGCCCCCAAGTTCTAGATTTCTCCACGAGGGGAAACATTCTCTCTGCATCTACCTTGTCATGCCCCCTCAGTATCTTATATGTTTCAATAAGATCACCTCTCATTCTTCTAAATTCCAATGAGTATAGGCCCAACCTGCTCACCCTTTCTTCATAAGTCAACCCCCTCATCTCTGGAATTAACCTAGTGAATCGTCTCTGAACTGCCTTCAATGCAAGTATATCCTTCCTTAAATAAGGAGACCAATACTGTACGCAGTACTCAAGGTGTGGTCTCACCAATACCATGTACAGTTGTAGCAGGACTTCCCTGCTTTTATACTCCAACCCCCTTGAAATAAAGGCCAACATTCCATTTGCCTTTTTGATTACTTGCTGTACCTGCATGCTAACTTTTTGTGTTTCATGCACAAGGACATTTTGTAATCTCTCTTCATTTAAATAATAATTTGCTTTTTTATTTTTCCTGCCAAAGTGGATAATCTCGCACTTTCCCACATTATGCTCCATCTGCCAAATGTTTGCCCATTCACTTAGCCTGTCTATATCCCTTTGCAGATTCTTTGAGTCCTCTGCACAACTTGCTTTCCCACCCATCTTTGTATCATCCGTAAACTTGGCTACATTACACTCGGTCCCTTCATCCAAGTCATTAATGTAGATTGTAAATAGTTGAGGCTCCAGCACCGATCCCTGTGGCACCCCACTAGTTACCATTTGCCAACCGGAAAATGACCCATTTATCCCGACTCTCTGCTTTCTGTTAGTTAGCCAATTCTCTATCCATGCTGATATATCACCCCCAATTCCGTGAGCTCTTATCTTATGCGGTAACCTTTTATGTGGCACCTTATCGAATGCCTTCTGGAAATCCAAATACACCACATCCACTGGCTCACCCTTGTCCACCCTGCTTGTTACCTCCTCAGAACTCCAGCAAGTTTGTTCAACATGATTTCCCTTTCATAAAACCATGCTGACTCTGCCTGACTGCATTATGATTTTCCAAATGCCCTGCTACTGCTTCCTTAATGAAGGACTCCAGCATTTTACCAACGACAGATGTTAGGCTAAATGGTCTATAATTTCCTGTTTTCTATCTCCCTCCTTTCTTAAATAGGCGTGTTACATTTGCGGTTTTTCAATCCGCTGGGACCTCTCCAGAGTCCAGGGAATTTTGGTATATTGCAACCAATGCATCCACTATCTCTTCAGCCACTTCTTTTAAGACCCTGGGATGCAGGCCATCTGGTCCAGGGGACTTGTCGTCTTTTAGTCCCATTATTTTATCAAGTACTATTTCCTTAGTGATAGTGCTGCACTGTCGGAGGGGCAGTACTGAGGGAGCCCTACACTGTCAGAGGGGCAGTACAGAGGGAGTGCCGCACTGTCGGAGGGGCAGTACTGAGGGAGCGCCGCACTATCGGGCAGTACTGAGGGAGCGCTGCACTGTCGGAGGGGCAGTACTGAGGGAGTGCTGCACTGTCGGAGGGGCAGTACTGAGGGAGCGCTGCACTGTCGGAGGGGCAGTACTGAGGGAGTGCCGCACTGTCGGAGGGGCAGTACTGAGGGAGTGCTGCACTGTCGGAGGGGCAGTACTGAGGGAGCACTGCACTGTCGGAGGGGCAGTACTGAGGGAGTGCCGCACTGTCGGAGGGGCAGTACTGAGGGAGTGCTGCACTGTCGGAGGGGCAGTACTGAGGGAGTGCAGCACTGTCGGAGGGGCAGTACTGAGGGAGTGCCGCACTGTCGGAGGGGCAGTACTGAGGGAGTGCTGCACTGTCGGAGGGGCAGTACTGAGGGAGCGCTGCACTGTCGGAGGGGCAGTACTGAGGGAGTGCCGCACTGTCGGAGGGGCAGTACTGAGGGAGTGCTGCACTGTCGGAGGGGCAGTACTGAGGGAGTGCAGCACTGTCGGAGGGGCAGTACTGAGGGAGTGCCGCACTGTCGGAGGGGCAGTACTGAGGGAGTGCTGCACTGTCGGAGGGGCAGTACTGAGGGAGCGCTGCACTGTCGGAGGGGCAGTACTGAGTGAGTGCTGCACTGTCGGAGGGGCAGTACTGAGTGAGTGCTGCACTGTCGGAGGGGCAGTACTGCGGGAGCGCCGCACTGTCGGAGGGTCCGTCTTTTGGGTGAAACGTTAAACCGAGGCCCCATCAACCCCCTCGGGTGAATGTGAAAGATCCCATGGTACTATTTGAAGAAGAGCAGGGGTGTTGTCACCGGTGTCCTGACCAATTTCTATCTCTCAACTACCATCAAAGACAGGCTATCTGGTCATTTATCTCATTGCTGTTTGTGGGAGCTTGCTGTGCACAATTTTGGGTGCCGTGTTTCCCTACATTACAACAGTGACTATACTTCAAAAGTACTTTATTGGGTGTGAAGCGCCTTGGGACCTCCTGAGGTTGTGAAAGATGCTATATAAATGCAAGTCCTTTATTTGTACAGCCACAATGTATTTGTTTCCCCAGATTGTCCTTGGGCAGGAAATTTTTAGTTTTTCTGTTTGAGAAAGATTATTTTGCACCTTTAGCCATGTAAACAATTGGAATTTTGAACCCTGGAGCCAAGGCCATTTGGTATTAGAACAGCGAGGTGCTGTAAAGAAGAGCATTCTTGCACATTTAGAATGGCAAATAGAGGTCGGAGTCAACCTGAAATTGGCTGGTGAGATATCTGTTTGCCAGTTGTATAAACCTCTTGAACTCAAGTTTTGAATCTCTGCTCGTGTAACGGAGACCCAGAGTAGGTTTAAGGGCCGTGCACATACCTCTAAGTGTGGGCATCTGGACTTCACCTGAAGGTGCTGGGGATAGGGTAAGTGTTGATGGGCCTGCTGGGATGTACTCCCAGATAGATCCCATTCTCATTGTGATCACAAGTTGTCTCCTTACAGCATGTCTGCTGGTGGAAGGAATCAATAAAAATCTGCTTGATACTCGCATATAAACATTACTGTGTGTGTGTAACTATGTAGTGCGCACACACACATAAATGCACACACGTGTGGAAGGTTATGAAGCTGAGTGTTTAGCAGAACTGCTCTTCAGCATAAGTGCAGCAATTCCATTAAAATATCCTCTGTGGAATGGAATGCTGAACCTGGACTGTGTCTTATCGCAAACTCTATTGCGGTAAGAGTAGGCTGCAGTGAAAAAACATATGAGGTGTCAGTAATCTGTATCCTTACCAAATACTGTTGACTGTTTAATATTTCAGCAAAGCTTTGATGCCCTACGTAATTATCATGACTTTGATTGTTATATGTTGGTTTTGATTACTTTCGGCCCTGCGAGCCTGCTCCGCCATTCAATAAGATCATGGCTGATCTTCGACCTCAACTCCACTTTCCTGCCCTATCCCCATATCCCTTGGTTCCCTTAGTATCCAAAAATCTAGCGATCTCTGTCTTGAATATACTCAACAACGACTGAGCATCCACAGCTCTCTGGGGCAGAGAATTCCAAAGATTCACAACCCTCTGAGTGAAGAAATTTCTCATCAGCCCTAAATGGCCGACCCCTTATTCTGAGACTGTGACCCGTGGTTCTAGACGCTCCAGCCAGGGGAAACATCCTCCCTGCATCTACCCTGTCAAGACCTGTAAGCATTTTATTTGTTTCAATGACATCACCTCACATTCTTCTAAACTCTAGAGAATATAGACCTAGTCTCCCCAATCTCTCCTCATAGGACAATTCCCCCCCCCCCCTCCCCCCCAATCCCAGGAATCAGTCTGGTGAACCTTCATTGTACTAAGCCAAGCACAGTTTGGTCTATGTTGGTACAGGCCCTAGTTTGTGGTTTGATTGCTGTGTGTGGGTACAGGCCCTAGTTTGTGGTTTGATTGCCGTGTGTGGGTACAGGCCCTAGTTTGTGGTTTGATTGCCGTGTGTGGGTACAGGCCCTAGTTTGTGGTTTGATTGCTGTGTGTGGGTACAGGCCCTAGTTTGTGCTTTGATTGCTGTGTGTTGGTACAGGCCCTAGTTTGTGGTTTGATTGCTGTGTGTGGGTACAGGCCCTAGTTTGTGGTTTGATTGCCGTGTGTGGGTACAGGCCCTAGTTTGTGGTTTGATTGCCGTGTGTGGGTACAGGCCCTAGTTTGTGGTTTGATTGCTGTGTGTTGGTACAGGCCCTACCTGGTGTTACTGTTACCCTGTTTGTGCTTCTTCAACCTTACTCCAATTCACAGGGACTCCAAGCCATTGAAACTTTGTAACAGGACATACCAAAAGCTTCAAGAAACCAGGAAATAGCTTTGCAGCCCTAATTTTGTTTCTGTTTCTCGCTTACAATAGAGTAGAATAGAATTCTAGGATGTTTATAGCGAGGAATGGCAGTCAGTTCCAACTTCTGTTTGCCACATAAATCATTGCATTTTGAGCTCGGAGTGGAACCCAGGCCAAAGTTAGAGTTGTCCATCCCTTATTTGAGAGTCTGTGATGCCTGGCTCTATAACCTTCTCCAATGATTAAAAAAACCATATTTGACTGCATGTATTTTAGTGAAGCTCCCAGTATAAATGGTGCAGTTCCATTCTCTTCCACAGAATGCTGAAAATCTGTTGGCCAACCCGAGTTCTACAGATTTCCTCTGTTCCTATTGACTCTTGTTACCTGCCCTAGGGATTGTCACCTGTCTTACTGCACGCTGTACTGTGTCCTTCCATCTCAGTGGCGACAAACTCTCGGAAAGTCTCTTCCAGATGCTTTTCCTCCTTGAGTATCATGTGCTAGCTCCTCCCCAGTTCATTTCTCAAGGATTAGATAGTTGGTACTTGCCCTGGGTACACATCTTGCCAGTCATGTGCCATAAGCTTAGGGTGAGAAGGATGCAGCGGTCAAGTGATCTACACCCAACAGAGAGAGCAGTGAAC
Organism: Squalus acanthias; assembly: GCA_030390025.1. NCBI lineage: Eukaryota > Metazoa > Chordata > Chondrichthyes > Squaliformes > Squalidae > Squalus > Squalus acanthias. Next base: position 24,259,498 of record CM059445.1, read on the forward strand.
TTCTCACTGGGCATGACTGCTTCAGCCAGGTCTATGGACAAACCAGCAGGGACAGCATTAGCAAAGTCTGTGTCCAGCCACTATCGTTGGACAGTGCCAGGCAAACCCAGGCAATGTGATGTCAGCCACACAGTACCTATAGCATGTGCTGCGCAGTATGAGAGACTCGGGCAAGAGTGAGGCGCCAGAGTCACTGGGCTCCGGGCGAGCAAGCTACAGGGAATATACCAGAGGCATGAATATGTATCTAATTGGCATAAGAACATAAGACGTAGGAGCAGGAGTAGGTCATTTGGCCCCTTGAGCCTGATCTGATCTTGGCCTCAACTCCACTTCCCTGCCCGCTCCCCATCACCTTGACTCCCTTACCATTCAAAAATCTGTCTATCTCCACCTTAAATATATTCAATGACACAGCCTCCACAGCTCTCTGGGGTAGAGAATTCCAAAGATTCACCACCCTCTGAGAGAAGAAATTCCTCCTCATTTCCGTTTTAAATGGGTGCCCCCTTCTGAAATTATGCCCCCTAGTTCTAGATTCCCCCACAAGGGGAAACATCCTCCCTGCGTCAAGCCCCTTCAGAATCTTATATGTTTCAATAAGATCCCCTCTCATTCTTCTAAACTCCAAGTATAGGTCCAACCTGCTCAACCTTTCTTCGTAAGACAACCCCTTCATCTCCGGAATCAACCTCGTGAACCTTCTCTGAACTGCCTCCAATGCAAGTATATCCTTCCTTAAATAAGGAGACCAAAACTGTACGCAGTACTCCAGGTGTGGTCTCACCAACGCCCTGTACAGTTGTAACAGGACTTCTCTACTTTTATACTCCATTCCCTTTGCAATAAAGGCCAACATTCCATTTGCCTTCCTAATTACTTGCTGTACCTGCATGCTAACTTTTTCTGATTCATGTACAAGGACCCCCAGATCCCTCTGTACCTCAGCATTTTGTAATCTCTCCCCATTTAAATAATAATTTGCTTTTTTATTTTTCCTACCAAAGTGGATAACCTCGCATTTTCCCACATTATACTCCATCTGCCAGATTTTTGCCCACTCACTTAACCTATCTATATCCCTTTGGAGATTCTTAGCGTCCTCCACACAATTTGCGTTCCCACCTATCTTTGTATCATCAGCAAATTTGGCTACAGTACACTCGGTCCCTTCATCCAAGTCATTAATATAGATTGTAAATAGTTGAGGCCCGAGCACTGATCCCTGTGGCACCCCACTAGTTACAGTTTGCCAACCTGAAAATGACCCATTTATCCCGACTCTCTGTTTTCTGTTAGTTAGCCAATCCCCTATCCATGCTAATATATTGCCAAGAACATAAGAAATAGGAGCAGGAATAGGCCACTTGGCCTCTCGAGCCTGCTCCACCATTCAATAAGATCATGGCTGATCTTGGGCTCAAAGCCACTTTCCCGCCCGCTCCCCATAACCCTTCACTCCCTTATCTTGCAAAAACCTGTCTCTCTCCACCTTAAATGTATTTAATGACTCCGCCTCCACGGCTCTCTGGGGCAGAGAATTCCACCGATTTACGACCCTCTGAGAGAAGAAATTCCTCCTCATCTCAACCCTTTATTCTGAAACTATGCCCCCGAGTTCTAGATTTCCCCACGAGGGGAAACATCCTCTCTGCATCTACCTTGTCGAGCCCCCTCAGTATCTTATGTTTCAATAAGATCACCTCTCATTCTTCTAAACTCCAATGAGTATCGGCCCAACCTGCTCAACCTTCATAAGTCAACCCCCTCATCTCAACCGTGTGAATCGTCTCTGAACTGCCTCCAATGCAAGTCTATCCTTCCTTAAATAAGGAGACCAAAACTGTACACAGTACTCAAGGTGTGGTCTCACCAATGCTCTGTACAGTTGTAGCAGGACTTCCCTGCTTTTATACTCCAACCCCCTTGAAATAAAGGCCAACATTCCATTTGCCTTTTTGATTACTTGCTGTACCTGCATGCTAACTTTTTGTGTTTCATGCACAAGGACCCCCAGGTCCCTCTGAACTGTAGCATTTTGTAATCTCCATTTAAATTATAATTTGCTTTTTTATTTTTCCTGCCAAAGTGTATAACCTCGCACTTTCCCACATTATACTCCATCTGCCAAATGTTTGCCCATTCACTTAGCCTGTCTATATCCCTTTGCCGATTCTTTGAGTCCTCTGCACAACTTGCTTTCCCACCCATCCATATCATCCGCAAACTTGGCTACATTACACTCGGTCCCTTCATCCAAGTCATTAATGTAGATTGTAAATAGTTGAGGCCCCAGCACCGATCCCTGTGGGCATCTTGTGAATCTTTTAAAAGTAACAGGTTTGATTGACAGCTATATGCCAATAAGGGAAAAGTGCTTCTGAAGCCCTTTATTCTGGGCTACGTTTAGGGGAATTTGTAATATAAGCTAAATTGTAGCCAGAGTCTGAGGTCATGCGGAGTACGAGGCTGATCAGCGGCTTTGTAATGTTTGGCCAATGTAAGGAGTTTCTTGGATCGATTTGTTTTTGAGGTTAGCACAGAAGAAGCGTCTTTGTTTTGACATTTAGAGGAGAGTAGTGAGGTCCTTAATTACTGAATGTACAATTTGTCTTCACTTGAATGTGCCCGTTGGATTTGATTGTGAGCCATGGTGTGATGGAGCGTGGGTTCATCCTCCGTTTCTTTTCCTCTGGTAAGACCATTTAGGAACTAACAGGATTTCTAAGTGGGAGAAGGAATGATTAATTTGGAAATTTCTGCGCGATTGGTGTGTGGAATGTCGATGAAAGATGCTGGTATTAAATTTCAACTTTGTACTGTGGCGGACGGGGTTATCCTACTGCAGGGTACGATTGTCATTTGTTGTTTTTGGGTCTTAAGGAATCAGTATACACATCAGTGACTGCGGCAGACTGGATTTCATCGTGGTTGGGGGGGCTCTGGAAATGTTGACACTCCTGCCAATTGTCGCTCTTAAACCCGCCAAAAGATGTCAGCAAGACAAAGCTGGCAGTGTGGATATTGCTCCTCTACGGCCTCACCCTTTTGGTGTTGCCAGTTTCTTAGCAAGAGATGACTTTGGTGTTTGTTGTTAATGTTGCTCCTTATCCTGCACCTGTTTTAAGAGACGCTGCTTGTCGCTACTCCTGCTAACAGAGGATGGCGGGCTGAGACTGAAACAGTGTGCTGCAGTGCACCGGCATTGGAGAGATGGCATCTTCGAGCAACGTTCAGTGGCTTCAGATGTTGGGGACCAGAGGAGGTGAAGCAGAATGTGACCGACTAGAGCAGGACATCAGCAAGGCAGAAACGTTCTATGGACATGGATCTAGTTGTCTGAGAGAGGCAGATCAGCAGGGATTCAGTGAAATAGGGCAGAGAGATGTCTGACGCACAGCCTTGAATGCAGAAAGCAATCTCATTGGTGTGAACTTGGAGACAGTCAGCCATATTAAGGGGGTGTGAAGTAGGATGGAGTGAGACGTGAGTGAGAGGATAGAAAACACAAACTGAAAAAGGAAGAAATTAAATTGAAGAAGAACACCGAACGTTGAGATGTGCAGAACGAATGAGAAATTAAAAGCACAGCAAGACACCAGAAAATGTTAGGGCAGGTTAACACATCCTTAGTGCCTATGTCAACATTTATAATGAAATCATTTATTATAGCAAAACCATATCTCAATATGTCAACATTTCGATGCCGAGGTTTGTTTTGATGGAAAAATCATTTTTGAAAAGAAGAATTGTTTTTTCACAACAACTGATATTTCTAATGTTCAAAATAAGTGTTTAACAATGGGGAAAAACACATTTTTCCCAACTATATGACTTAATTTATCCGTTGATTCGTTAATGTATTTTAAAGTCTTCCTTAAAAGTTTTTACCTGAAGACTTTGGCCTTTTCCAAAATCCTGGGTTGAGACTCCCAACGGAGACTCGGGAAGTAAATGCTGCACTTGTTGGCAGTGTGTGCTATATGCAAGACTTTTAATATAAATATAAATATATATATGTATGTATGACTTAGTTTTGCCTATTTAGTGGTTTTGAGGTTAGTAGTTTAACTTTGCAGTTATCTATCATCAGCGACAGAGTGACTGAGCACTTGGACAAGTCGATCTGGTCAAAGTCACCATGTATTTGTAAAGGGGAGGTCATGTCTGAGCAATCGAGTTGAATTTTTTGAGAAGGTCATGGTGGATAGGGCAGTGTGTATTTGGACTTCCAGAAGGCATTTGCTAAGGTTCCACACAAGAGATTATTGGCAAAAATTAAAGTGCACGGAATTGGAGGTAACCTTGTGACATGGGTTGGTAATTGGTTGGGAGGTAAGAGAGAGAGACAGAGAGAGTGGGGACAAAGAGTTCATTGTCTGATTGTCAGGATGCGACAAGTGGTGATCCCCTGGGTTCTGTACTTTGAAAAAAACTTCCCAGCAATGTCAGTGTTGCTGGCAAGGCCAGCATTTATTGCCCATCCCTTGTTGCCCCTCAGTTTAATACATGAGTGGCTTGCTAGGCCACTTCAGAGGACAGGTAAGAGTCAACCACGTTGGTATGGGATTGGAGTCACATATAGGCCAGACTGAGTAAGAAAGACAAATCGGAATATTTTCTTAATGGTCAGTAATTAGGAACTGTGGGGGAGCAAAGAGATTTGGGTGTCCATATACACAATTCACTAAATGTTAATGGACAGGTACAAAAGTAATCAAAAAGCCTTATGAAAAGTTGGCATTTATCTTAAGGAAGTTGGAATATCAAGGGGAGGGAGTGATACTTTAGTTGTACAGAGCCTTGATCAGACCCCACCTGGAGTACTGTGCTTAGTTTAGTGCTCCGCACCTCAGGAAGGATATATTGGCCTTGGAGAGGGTGCAGTGCAGAATCACCAGCATAATGCCGGGGCCAAAAGGGTTAAATTATGAGGACAGGTTGCATAAACTTGGCTTGTATTCCCTTGAGTTTCGAAGGTTGAGGGGTGATCTGATCGAGGTGTTTAAAATGTTAAAGGGAGTCAGTAGAGTCGATACAGAGAAAGTGTTTCCTCTGGTGGGGCAAGTCCAGAACAAGGGGGCACAATCTTTAAATTAGAGCTCGGCCGTTCAAAAGTGAAATCAGGAAGCACTTTCTCACACAAAGGGTAGTGGAAATCTGGAACTCGCGCCCCCCCCCCCCCCCCCCACGCGCCCCACAAAGGCTGTGGATGCTGGGGCCACTTGAAACTTTCAAGACTGAGATGGATAGATTTTTGTTGGGGAAGGGTATCGAGCGATATGGAGCAAAGGCTGCTAAATGGAGTTGAGGTACAGATCAGTCATATTCTGGTTGAATGGCCTCCTCCTGTTCCTATGTTTCTATCCTCCAGATTGCCCATGAGCAACAGCACAGGGGATTGGCTAGTAAATGTACAGACTGGGCCACTAGTGGAGCAAGTTATAGAAGTAGATCGAAGTATAGAGAGAGCAGATGAGGATCTAAGGCTAAGTGTGACATGTCTTTTTCCTTCAAGCTTGTTATTCATTCAGTTAATTGGTACTAGGTCTGACTGCTGGACTGAGAACTAAGAGCAAATGTTTTCAGTTTGATTGGGGTCTTGGTGCGATAACAATCGGTTCAGACAGGGAGTTGCTGGGAATAAAAATTCTGTTAAAACTCGGGTCTCCATCAGTACCAATGTTATTTTCCTGTGTAAATTTTTTTCCTTGGGATTTTATTGCTTCAGAATTTTGGGCACAGGCGCTCCCAATAGCAGGCAATGAAATCCTCATCCTGCCACAGACAGGCGCTCCCAATAGCAGGCAATGAAATCCTCATCCTGCCACAGACAGGCGCTCCCAATAGCAGGCAATGAAATCCTCTTCCTTCCACAGTTGTCAGACCTGCAGGATTCAGTTTAAAGCAGGGCCTCTGTACATACACACACTTCTCACTGATCACTGTCAACTACCCCACCGGTTGATTCTGCAGGATATGAGGAAAGGACCAGGAAATGGGATTGCAGTAGAAGGCTCCAGTTGAGAGCCACATCCATTCTACACTCTGAAAGCAGCGTGAACGCCACACTGGGGCTTGCTTGCTGAACAGCTTTGCCTTTGAGAATCATTGTTAACTGATCTGCAATGACGATGCCTCAACTGTTTGCATATTTCTAAATGCTGCACGAACCTGAGGTTGTGCAGGATTAACATAGAAACATAGAAGATAGGAGCAGGAGTAGGCCATTCGGCCCCTCGAGCCCGCTCCGCCATTTAATGAGATCATGGCTGATCATCCAAATTCAGTACCCTGCCCCTGCTTTCACCCCATATCCCTTGATCCCTTTAGCCTTAAGAAATATATCTAACTCCTTCTTGAATATATTTAATGAATTGGCCTCAACTGCCTTCTGCGGTAGAAAATTCCACAGGTTCACCACTCTCTGGGTGAAGAAATTCCTCCTCATCTCAGTCCTAAATGGCTTACCCCTTATCCTTAGACTGTGACCCCTGGTTCTGGACTCCCCCGCCATCGGGAACATCCTTCCTGCATCTAGTCTGTCTAGTCCTGTTAGAATTTTATAAGTTTCAATGAGATCCCCTCTCATTCTTCTAAACTCTAGCGAATACAAGCCTAATCGACCCAATCTCTCTTCATACGTCATTCCTGCCATCCCAGGTAACAGTCTAGTAAATCTTCGCTGCACTCCCTCCATGGCAAGAACATCCTTCCTCAGATAAGGCGACCAAAACTGCACACAAGGTGTGGTCTCACCAAGGCCCTGTACAACTGCAGCAAAACATCCTTGCTCCTGTATTCGAATCTTCTCGCTATGAAGGCCAACATACCATTTGCCTTCTTAACCGCCTGCTGCACCTGCATGCTTACCTTCAGCGACTGGTGCACAAGCACACCCAGGTCTCGTTGCACTTCCCCTTTCCCAATCTATTGCCGTTCAGATAATAATCTGCCTTCCTGTTTTTGCCACCAAAGTGGATAACCTCGCATTTATCCACATTATACTGCATCTGCCATGCATCTGCCCAATCACCCAATCTGTCCAAATCATCCTGGAGTTTCTCTGCATCCTCCTCACAGCACACACGCCCACCCAGCTTTGTGTCATCTGCAAACTTGGAGATATTACATCTAGTTTCCTTGTCTAGATCATTAATATATATTGTGAATAACTGGGGTCCAAGGACCAATCCCTGCGGTACCCCACTAGTCACTGCCTGCCACTCGGAAAAAGACCCGTTTATTCCAACTCTTTGCTTCCTGTCTGCCAATCAGTTCTCTATCCAGGTCAGTACCTTACCCCCAATCCCATGTGCTTTAACTTTGCACGCCAATCTCTTATGTGGGACCTTATCGAAAGCCTTCTGAAAGTCCAAATACACCACATCCGCTGGTTCTCCCTTATCTATTCTACCAGTTACATCCTCAAAAAATTCCAGTAGATTAGTCGAGCATGATTTACCTTTTGTAAATCCATGTTGACTTTGTCCGATCCTGTCATTGTTTTCCAAGTGCTCTGCTGTTACATCTTTTATAATGGACTCTAGCATTTTGCCCACTATCGATGTCAGGCTTACTGGTCTATAATATCCCGTTTTCTCTCTACCACCTTTTTAGCTGCCCTCCAATCCATGGGAACTGTTCCAGAGTCCATAGAATTTTGGAAGATGACCAGCAATGCATCTACTATTTCTAGGTCCACTTCCTTAAGTACCCTAGGATGTAGTTTATCAGGCCCTGGGGATTTATCAGCCTTCAATCCCGTCAATTTCCCTAACACCATTTCCCTACAAATACTGATTTCATTCAGTTCCTCCCTCATTAGATCCTATGTTCCCCGACATCTTATATGTCCAGGCAGTCAGTGCTTGGCTTTGACACAGATCCAGCACCACTGTTTACTATTTTTGGGAGAAATTATGCGATCTTTCAGTTTTACGACATGACTGAAAAGCTAGTTGTGACTGAGTCATGCCAGGGGGCCACTGAGAGTTCACTGCTGCCTGTTGGTTGTTATCAGCAGTCAATGAAATATCACAAGGCACAAGCACAGTATCTGCATTGTGAGCTGAAGAATGAACATCAGTCATGGGATATAATGAAACCTTGACTGCGTTTTTCAGATTTCAGTGTACGCTGTTTCTCCTCAAGGATTCATAGAAGTGGCCTTGGGTAACATTTCAATGGGCCAAAGTGAGTAGAGAAAGCCAGTCACTTAATGCTGGGTTCTTCTGTCTGAATGCATAGAAGATAGGAGCAGGAGTAGGCCATTCGGCCCCTCGAGCCTGCTCCGCCATTTAATGAGATCATGGCTGATCATCCAAATTCAGTCCCCTGTCCCTGCTTTCTCCCCATATCCCTTGATCCCTTTAGCCTTAAGAAATATATCTATCTCCTTCTTGAATATATTTAATGAATTGGCCTCAACTGCCTTCTGTGGTAGAGAATTCCACAGGTTCACCACTCTCTGGGTGAAGAAATTCCCCCTCATCTCAGTCCTAAATGGCTTACCCCTTATCCTTAGACTGTGACCCCTGGTTCTGGACTCCCCCGCCATCGGGAACATCCTTCCTGCATCTTTCCAATCTGCAAAGTTCCTTCACCAAACAATAATGAATCTCTGATTGACCTAAAGGTGTGGGGCAGGTTTTAACTCTGAGCTGGTTTCTGACGGTGAGCCAAGGTGATTTTAACCGTCGACTTCCTGCTGGCAGTGGGAGTCGGAGGATGCAGAACGGCTCCCGACAGGTGAAGGGAGTGGCGGGGAGTGCCTTGTGGGAGGGAACGGTGGGGTCCGGGTTCGGGAAGGTTGAGACTTTCCTTGGGGAGCGTGGAGAAGCACTACTGCTCTTCCTGGTCCATCCAAGGAAAGTTTTAGACTGATCAGGAGGCTTCTGCTGTCTTCAGAGCTACAGACCCACTTCTGCCGAGCAGTGTACCTATCCAACTCCCTTTTAAAATTATTTATGAATCAGCTTCCACCATCTTTTCAGGTCGAGCATTCCAGATCCCGACAACAAACAAATTCTCCTCATCTCCCCTCGAGATCTTTTGCCAGTGATTTTGAATCTATGACCTCTCGTTATTGACCCACTCGCCAGAGGGAATAGTTTTTCTGTATCGACTCGATCAAAACCGCTCAACATCTTGAAAACCTCTATTAGGTCACCTCTTAACCTTCTCTGTTCCAAGGAGAACAGTCCGAACATCTCCAACCTCTCCTCATAACTGAAGTCCCTCATCCCTGGTAACATCCTGGGAAACCTCCTCTGCACCCTTTCTAAGGCCTTTACATCTTTCCTGAAGTGTGGGGCCCAGAATTGTCCACAACACTCCAGCTGAGGCCTAACCAGGGATTTATAAAGTCCGAGCATGATCTCTTTGTTTTTATATTCTATTCATCTATTTATAAACACAAGTAACCCATTTGCTTTTATAACCATCTTATCAACTTGCCCTGTCACCATTAAGGATTTGTGTGTATGGACACCAAGGTCTCTCTGCTCATCTACACTTTTCATAATCGTGCCATTTATAGTACAATATATTCCCATATTAGTCCTCCCAAAGTGCATCACTTCACAGGTCTCGGCATTGAACTCTATCTGCCCTGCTTCTACCCATTTCACCATCCTGTCTGTGTCATCACTATCTACTGCGTTGCCAAGTTTCGGATCATCCGCAAACTTTAGAATGCTGCTCCCTACACCCGAGTCTACATCGTTCATAAAAATTGCAAGGAGTAATGGACCCAAAACTGACCCTTGCGGAACACCACTGCAAACTATACAAAGGACGTTAAAGCCGTAGATTCATTAGGATGATATCAGGTATGGGAAGTTATGGTTAGAAACGTGAGATACTGGGACTATTTCCACTGGAGCAGAGAAGACTAAGAGGAGATTGAATAGAATCATAGAATGGTGACAGCGCAGAAGGTGGCCATTCGGCCCGTTGAGCCCATGCCGGCTCTCTGCAAGAGCCCTTCAGCTAGTCCCACTCCCCCACCCTTTCTCCGTAGCCCTGCAAATTTTTTTCCTTCAAGTACTTATCCAATTCCCTTTTGAAAGCTGTGATTGAATCTGCCTCCACCACCCTTTCAGGCAGTGCATTCCAGATCCTAACCACTCGCTGCGTAAAAAAGTTTTCCCTAATGTCGCCTTTGGTTCTTCTGCCAATCACCTTAAATCTGTGTCCTCTGGTTCTCGACCCTTCCAGCAATGGGAACAGTTTCTCTCTATCTACTCTGTCCAGACCCCTCATGATTTTGAACACCGCTACCAAATCTCCTCTCAACCTTCTCTGCTCTAAGGAGAACAACCCCAGCTTCTCCAGTTTATCCATGTAACTGAAGTCCCTCATCCCTGGAATCATTCTCATAAATCTTTTCTGCACCCTCTCTAAAGCCTTCACATCATTCCTAAAGTGCGGTGCCCAGAATTGGACACAATACTCCAGTTGAGGCCGAACCAGTGTTTTACAAAGGTTCATAATAACTTTCTTGCTTTTGTACTCTATGCCTCTATTTATCAAGCCCAGGATCCTGTATGCTTTTTTTAAGCACTTTCTCAACCCCCCCCCCCGCCGCCACCTTCAACGATTTGTGCACATATACTCCCAGGTCTCTCTGTTCATGCACCCCCTTTAGAATTATACCCTTTAGTTTATATTGCCTCTCCTCGTTCTTCCTACCAAAATGTATCACTTCGCACTTTTCTGCGTTAAATTCCATCTGCCACGTGTCCACCCATTTCACCAGCCTGTCTGTCGTCTTGAAGTCTATCACTCTCCTCCTCACTGTTCACTATACATCCAAGCTTTGTGTCATCTGCAAATTTTGAAATTTTGCCCTGTACACCCACGTCCAAGTCATTAATATATATCAAGAAAAGCAGTGGTTCTAGTACCGACGCCTGGGGAACACCACTGTATACCTTCCTCCAGTCAGAAAAACAACTCTCTGTTTCCTGTCACTTAGCCAATTCCGTATCCATGCTGCCAGTGTCCCTTTTATTCCATGGGCTTCAACTTTGCTGGCAAACCTATTATGTGGCACTTTGTCGAACGCCTTTTGGAAATCCATGTACACTACGTCAACCGCATTGCCCTCATCAACCCTCTCTGTTACCTCATCAAAAAACTCGATCAAGTTAGTTAAACACGATTTGCCTTTAACAAATCCGTGCTGGCTTTCCTTAATTAACCCACACTTGTCCAAGTGACTGTTAACTTTGTCCCTGATTATTGTTTCTAAAAGCTTCCCCACTACCGAGGTTAAACTGACTGACCTGCAGTTGCTGGATTTATCCTTCCACCCTTTTTTGAACAAGGGTGTAACATTTGCAATTCTCCAGTCCTCTGGCACCACCCCCGTATCTAACAAGGATTGGAAGATTATGGCCAGACCTCTGCGATTTCCTCCTTTACCTCCCTCAGCATCCTAGGATGCATCCCATCCAGTCCTGGTGACTTATCAACTTCAAGTACAGACAGCCTTTCTAGTACCTCCTCTTTATCAATTTTTATCTCATCCAGTATCTCCAATACCTCCTCTTTCACTGTGACTTTGGCAGCATCTTCTTTGGTGAAGACAGATGCAAAGTACTCATTTAGTATCTCAGTTATACCCTCTGCCTCCAGGCGTAGGTCTCCTTTTTGGTCCCTAATCGGCCCCACCCTTCCTCTTACTACCCTTTTACTATTTATATGTCTATAAAAGAATTTTGGATTCCCTTTTATGTTAGCTGCCAATCTATTCTGATACTCTCTCTTTGCCCCTCTTATTTTCTTTTTCACTTCCTCTCTGAACTTTATATATTCAGCCTGGTTCTCACTTGTATTCTCAACCTGACATCTGTCATACGCGCTCTTTTTCTGCTTCATCTTACTCTCTATCTCTTTCGTCATCCAGGGAGCTCTGGCTTTTGTTGCCCTGCCTTTCCCCCTTGTGGGAATGTACCTCGACTATACCTGAACAATCTCCTCTTTACAGTTTTGCCTGCCAGTCTTTGATTCCAATTTACCCGGGCCAGATCCGTTCTCAACCCACTGAAATTTACCTTCCTCCAATTAAGTATTCTTACTCTAGATTGGTTCCTGTCCTTTTCCATAGCTAATCTAAACCTTATGATACTATGATCACTGTTCCCTAAATGTTCCCCTACTGACACTTGCTCCACTTGACCCACCTCATTCTCCAGAACCAGATCCAGCAATGCCTCCTTCCTCGTTGGGCTGGAAACATACTGATCAAGAAAGTTCTCCTGAACACACTTCAGAAATTCTTCCCCCTCTCTGGCCTTTACACTTACTATCCCAGTCTATATTAGGATAATTGAAGTCCCCCATTATCACTACTCTATAGTTCATGCACCTCTCTGTAATTTCCCTGCAAATTTGCTCCTCTATATCTTTCCCACTAATTGGTGGCCTATAGAATACACCTAGTAGTGCAATGGCACCTCTATTATTTCTTAGCTCTAACCAAATAGATTCTGTCCTTGACCCCTCCAGGACATCCTCTCTCTCCAATACTGCCACACCACCTTTCCGTCCCTATCTTTCCTGAACACCTTATATCGAGGAATATTTAAAACCCAATGGTGTTCCACAGGGGCCCTTTTTTGAGCTAGGTCGCCGTTATCGCCACGACATCATATTCCCATGTGGCTATTTGTGCCTGCAGCTCATCAACCTTATTTACCGCGCTTTGTGCGTTTACACACATGCACTGTAAACCTGTCTTAGACCTTCTTGTATTCTCTCTTAGTATGACCCCACCTAATACCTGACTACAACAATAGCAAAATACTGCGGATGCTGGAAATCTGAAATAACAACAGAAAATGCTGGAAACACTCAGCAGGCCAGGCAGCATCCGTGGAGAGAGAAACAGAGTTAACGTTTCAGGTCTGTGACCCTTCGTCAGAACTGGAAAAAGGTTAGGGATGTAACAGGTTTTAAGCAGGTGCAGAGGCTGGGAAAGGGAAAGGAAGGGGAGGAAGGAACTAAAGGGACGGTCTGTGCTAGGATGGAAGACAGGAGAGATTAAATGTTGCAAATGGGGATGGCAGATTCATCAACAGCTGCCGCCTGAAAAAATGGGGGCAGGGGTTATAGTCTGAAATTGTTGAACTCGATGTTGAGTCCAGAAGGCTGTAAAGTGCCGAATGGAAAGATGAGGTGCTGTTCCTCGAGCTTACGTTGAGCTTCATTGGAACAGTGTGAGAGGCCGAGGTCAGAGTGGGAGTGGAGCGGAGAATTAAAGTGACAAGTGACCGGAAGCTCGGGGTCACCCTTACGGACTGAACGGAGGTGTTCCGCAAAGCGGTCACCCAATCTGCGTTTGGTCTCCCCAATGTAGAGGAGACCGCATCGTGAGCAGCGAATACAATATACTAAATTGCAAGAAGTACAAGTAAATCGCTGTTTCACCTGGAAGGGGTGTTTGGGGCCCTGGACAGTGGGAAGGGAGGAGGTAAAAGGGCAGTTGTTGTATCTCCTGTTAATACCTTACTATTTCTTACTCTAGTGCTATCTGTCTCTCCCCATCCTTTGTGCACTTTGTTTCTCCTTTCTAATGCTACATCCTGGTATCCATCCCCCTTCCAAATGCGTTTAAACCCTCCCCAACAGCACTAGCAAACCCCCCCACACCCCTAGTAAACCCCCCCGGCGAGGACATTGGTCCTGGCTCTGTTGAGGTGCAACCCATCTGGCCTGTACAGGTCCCACCTCCCCCAGAACCGGTCCCAATGTCCCAGGAATCTGAAGCCCTCCCTCCTGCACCATTTCTCCAGCCACGCATTCATCTGCGCTATCCTCCAATTTCTATACTCACTAGCTCGTGGCACCGGGAGTAATCCGGAGATTACTACCTTTTGAGGTCCTGCTTTTTAATCTCTTTCCTAGCTCCCTAAAATCTGCCTGCAGGACCTCATCCCTTTTTCTACTTAGGTCGTTGGTACCGATATGGACAACGACCTCTGGCTGTTCACCCTCCCCCCTCAGAGTGTCCTGCAGCCGCTCAGTGACATCCTTGACCCTAGCACCAGGGAAGCAACATAACATCCTGGAATCAGGTCTGCAGCCGCAGAAATACCTGTCTGCTCCCCTAACTATCGAATCCTCTACCACTATTGCCTTCTCGATCTTCCTCCTCCTCCGCCCCCCCCCCGCTCCCCCCGTACAGCTGAGCCACCCGTGGTGCCATGAACTTGGCTCTGGCTGCACTCCCCAGAGGAACCATGGCCCTCACCAGTACTAGTACTGAATACTGGGTGGAGAGCGAGATGCACTCCGGGGACTCCTGCACTACCTGCCTGGTCCTCCTTGTCTGACGGTCACCCATTCCCTCTCTGACTGCATACTCTTACGCTGCAGGGTGACCACCTCCTGAAACGTGCTGTCCACGAAGCTCTCAGCCTCACTGATGCACTGCAGTGACACCAGCTGCTGCTCAAGCTCCGAAACCCGGAGCTCGAGCTCCTCCAGCCTACGACACTTCCTGCACACATGGTTGTCCAGGACACGGGAAGCATCCTGGATTTCCCACATCCCACATGGCACAAGATGTGTATTCCACGGAACAGGTTCCCTGCCATGCCTTTATTTGTTTGACTATTAACTAACTTACAGAAATAAAAAAGAGTCTTAAATATCAGGCCTACCTTTATCTCCGGCCACTTCTCTCGCTCTCTTAGTTAAAGTCTTTATTCACACGATTATTTATAGTTATATTAATTAGTTTATCTAGTTAAGTTAGAGAGAATAAAACGCTAATACTCACCCACCAATCACCTACCTGCTTTCCTGTGACGTCGCTCCTTGATTTTGCTGTTCTTTTGGAATTTGCGGGATTTGTTTATGCCTCCTCCAGTGCTGCTGCCGGCTCCGATTCCAACGCAGTCCTGGCTGGCCTCCCACATTCTACCCGAAGTAAACTTGAGGTCATCCTAAACTCTGCTGCCCGTGTCCTAACTCGCACCAAATCCCGTTCACCCATCACCCCTGTGCTCGCTGACCTACATTGGCTCCCAGTTAAGCAATGCCTCGATTTCAAAATTCTCATCCTTGTTTTAAAATCCCTCCATGGCTTCGTCCCTCCCTATCTCTGTAATCTCCTTCAGCCCCACAACCCCCCGAGATATCTGCGCTCCTCTAATTCTGCCCTCTTGAGCATCTCTGATTATAATCACTCAACCATTGGTGGCCGTGCCTTCTGTTGCCTGGGCCCTAAGCTCTGGAATGCCCTGCCTAAACCTCTCCGCTTCGCTACCTCTCTTTCCTCCTTTAAGATGGTCCTTAAAACCTACCTCTTTAACCAAGCTTTTGGTCACCTGCCCTAATTCATCCTTATGTGGCTCGGTGTCACATTTTTTGTCTTAAAATACTCCTGTGAAGCGCCTTGGGACGTTTTAGTATGTTAATGGCGCTATATAAATACAAGTTGTTGTTGTTGCAAGCCTCACACCCACATCTCACAGCTTGCACACACTGCCAGTTATTCAATCATGACAGCCTCTCTTTCCTCCTTTTAAGATGCTCCTTAAAACCTACCTCTTTAACCAAGCGTTTGGTCATCTGCCCTAATTTCTCCTTATGTGGCTCGGTGTCAAATTTGTTGTCTTATAATACTCCTGTGCAGCGCCTTGGGATGTTTCACTACATTAAAGGTGCTTTATAAATACAAGTTCTTGTTGTTGTTGAGATTAGCAAAAGTAAAGGTGGGTCTCTTACAGGCAGAGACAAGAGAAATGATAATGGGGAATAAGGAAATGGCAGAAACATTAAACAAATACTTCGTATGTACCTTCACGGAAGAAGACGCAAAAAACATTCCGGAAATAGTGGGGAACCAAGAGACTAGTGAGAGTGAGGAACGGAACGGTATTGGTATTGTAAAGAAATAGTACTACAGAAATTAATGGGACTAAAAGCCATCAAATCTCCTAGCCCTGAAGGCCTACATCTTAGGGTTTTAAAAGAGGTGGCTACAGAGATAGTGGATGCATTAGTTTTGATCTTCCAGAATTCTCTGGATTCTAGAACAGTCCCCGCGGATTGGAAGGTAGCAAATTCCCAACCTTGGTCACCCTGCAACCACGTCTCAGTAATGGCTACAAAACCAATCCATTTATCTCTATTTGTGGCATTAATTCATCCATCTCGTTACGAATGCTTGGTGCAGGGCCCAGTCCCACAGGGCACCCAGGGGCAGGGCCCAGTCCCACAGGGCAGGGCACCCAGGGGCAGGGCCCAGTCCCACAGGGCAGGGCACCCAGGGGCAGGGCCCAGTCCCACAGGGCAGGACACCCAGGGGCAGGGCCCAGTCCCACAGGGCAGGACACCCAGGGGCAGGGCCCAGTCCCACAGAGCAGGGCACCCAGGGGCAGGGCCCAGTCCCGCAGGGCAGGACACCCAGGGGCAGGGCCCAGTCCCACAGGGCAGGGCCCAGTCCCACAGGGCAGGGCACCCAGTGGCAGGGCCCAGTCCCACAGAGAAGGACACCCAGGGGCAGGGCCCAGTCCCACAGAGCAGGGCACCCAGGGGCAGGGCCCAGTCTCGCAGGGCAGGACACCCAGTGGCAGGGCCCAGTCCCACAGGGCAGGACACCCAGGGGCAGGGCCCAGTCCCACAGAGCAGGACACCCAGGGGCAGGGCCCAGTCCCACAGAGCAGGGCACCCAGGGGCAGGGCCCAGTCCCGCAGGGCAGGACACCCAGGGGCAGGGCCCAGTCCCACAGGGCAGGGCCCAGTCCCACAGGGCAGGGCACCCAGTGGCAGGGCCCAGTCCCACAGAGAAGGACACCCAGGGGCAGGGCCCAGTCCCACAGAGCAGGGCACCCAGGGGCAGGGCCCAGTCTCGCAGGGCAGGACACCCAGTGGCAGGGCCCAGTCCCACAGGGCAGGACACCCAGGGGCAGGGCCCAGTCCCACAGAGCAGGACACCCAGGGGCAGGGCCCAGTCCCACAGAGCAGGACACCCAGGGGCAGGGCCCAGTCCCACAGGGCAGGACACCCAGGGGCAGGGCCCAGTCCCACAGGGCAGGGCACCCAGGGGCAGGGCCCAGTCCCACAGGGCAGGGCACCCAGGGGCAGGGCCCAGTCCCACAGGGCAGGGCACCCAGGGGCAGGGCCCAGTCCCGCAGGGCAGGACACCCAGGGGCAGGGCCCAGTCCCACAGAGCAGGACACCCAGGGGCAGGGCCCAGTCCCACAGAGCAGGGCACCCAGGGGCAGAGCCCAGTCCCACAGGGCAGGGCACCCAGGGGCAGAGCCCAGTCCCACAGGGCAGGGCACCCAGGGGCAGAGCCCAGTCCCACAGGGCAGGACACCCAGGGGCAGGGCCCAGTCCCACAGGGCAGGGCCCAGTCCCACAGGGCAGGGCACCCAGTGGCAGGGCCCAGTCCCACAGAGAAGGACACCCAGGGGCAGGGCCCAGTCCCACAGAGCAGGGCACCCAGGGGCAGGGCCCAGTCTCGCAGGGCAGGACACCCAGTGGCAGGGCCCAGTCCCACAGGGCAGGACACCCAGGGGCAGGGCCCAGTCCCACAGAGCAGGACACCCAGGGGCAGGGCCCAGTCCCACAGAGCAGGGCACCCAGGGGCAGGGCCCAGTCCCGCAGGGCAGGACACCCAGGGGCAGGGCCCAGTCCCACAGGGCAGGGCCCAGTCCCACAGGGCAGGGCACCCAGTGGCAGGGCCCAGTCCCACAGAGAAGGACACCCAGGGGCAGGGCCCAGTCCCACAGAGCAGGGCACCCAGGGGCAGGGCCCAGTCTCGCAGGGCAGGACACCCAGTGGCAGGGCCCAGTCCCACAGGGCAGGACACCCAGGGGCAGGGCCCAGTCCCACAGAGCAGGACACCCAGGGGCAGGGCCCAGTCCCACAGAGCAGGACACCCAGGGGCAGGGCCCAGTCCCACAGGGCAGGACACCCAGGGGCAGGGCCCAGTCCCACAGGGCAGGACACCCAGGGGCAGGGCCCAGTCCCACAGAGCAGGACACCCAGGGGCAGGGCCCAGTCCCACAGGGCAGGGCACCCAGGGGCAGGGCCCAGTCCCACAGGGCAGGGCACCCAGGGGCAGGGCCCAGTCCCACAGGGCAGGGCACCCAGGGGCAGGGCCCAGTCCCGCAGGGCAGGACACCCAGGGGCAGGGCCCAGTCCCACAGAGCAGGACACCCAGGGGCAGGGCCCAGTCCCACAGAGCAGGGCACCCAGGGGCAGAGCCCAGTCCCACAGGGCAGGGCACCCAGGGGCAGAGCCCAGTCCCACAGGGCAGGGCACCCAGGGGCAGAGCCCAGTCCCACAGGGCAGGACACCCAGGGGCAGAGCCCAGTCCCACAGAGCAGGACACCCAGGGGCAGGGCCCAGTCCCACATGGCAGGACACCCAGGGGCAGGACACCCAGGGGCAGGGCCCAGTCCCACAGGGCAGGACACCCAGGGGCAGGGCCCAGTCCCACAGGGCAGGACACCCAGGGGCAGGACACCTAGGGGCAGGGCCCAGTCCCACAGGGCAGGACACCCAGGGGCAGAGCCCAGTCCCGCAGGGCAGGGCACCCAGGGGCAGGGCCCAGTCCCGCAGGGCAGGGCACCCAGGGGCAGGGCCCAGTCCCACAGAGCAGGGCACCCAGGGGCAGGGCCCAGTCCCACAGGGCAGGACACCCAGGGGCAGGGCCCAGTCCCGCAGGGCAGGTCACCCAGGGGCAGGGCCCAGTCCCACAGGGCAGGGCCCAGTCCCACAGGGCAGGGCACCCAGGGGCAGGGCCCAGTCCCGCAGGGGAGGTCACCCAGGGGCAGGGCCCAGTCCCAAAGGGCAGGGCACCCAGGGGCAGAGCCCAGTCCCACAGGGCAGGGCACCCAGGGGCAGGGCCCAGTCCCACAGGGCAGGGCACCCAGGGGCAGGGCCCAGTCCCGCAGGGCAGGACACCCAGGGGCAGGGCCCAGTCCCACAGAGCAGGACACCCAGGGGCAGGGCCCAGTCCCACAGAGCAGGGCACCCAGGGGCAGAGCCCAGTCCCAAAGGGCAGGGCACCCAGGGGCAGAGCCCAGTCCCACAGGGCAGGGCACCCAGGGGCAGAGCCCAGTCCCACAGAGCAGGACACCCAGGGGCAGAGCCCAGTCCCACAGGGCAGGACACCCAGGGGCAGAGCCCAGTCCCACAGAGCAGGACACCCAGGGGCAGGGCCCAGTCCCACATGGCAGGACACCCAGGGGCAGGACACCCAGGGGCAGGGCCCAGTCCCACAGGGCAGGACACCCAGGGGCAGGGCCCAGTCCCACAGGGCAGGACACCCAGGGGCAGAGCCCAGTCCCGCAGGGCAGGGCACCCAGGGGCAGAGCCCAGTCCCGCAGGGCAGGGCACCCAGGGGCAGGGCCCAGTCCCACAGGGCAGGACACCCAGGGGCAGGGCCCAGTCCCGCAGGGCAGGTCACCCAGGGGCAGGGCCCAGTCCCGCAGGGCAGGTCACCCAGGGGCTGGGCCCAGTCCCACAGGGCAGGGCCCAGTCCCACAGGGCAGGGCACCCAGGGGCAGGGCGCAGGACACCCAGGGGCAGGACACCCAGGGGCAGGGCCCAGTCCCACAGGGCAGGACACCCAGGGGCAGAGCCCAGTCCCGCAGGGCAGGGCACCCAGGGGCAGGGCCCAGTCCCACAGAGCAGGGCACCCAGGGGCAGGGCCCAGTCCCACAGGGCAGGACACCCAGGGGCAGGGCCCAGTCCCGCAGGGGAGGTCACCCAGGGGCAGGGCCCAGTCCCGCAGGGGAGGTCACCCAGGGGCAGGGCCCAGTACCACAGGGCAGGACACCCAGGGGCAGGGCCCAGACCCACAGAGCAGGACAGCACCAAGGTTCAAAAAAAGCAGGAGGTATACTGGGAATTAGTGACTATGTGGTGGCACTCCTTGGATTTAAACCCTGTCATCCTGGTCCTGCAGTTAACGTAGCGTCATTGTTTCTGGAGTTCTCGGTCAGTTATATGGATGTGTCCGGGACTGAAGGCTGCAGTTTGACAGGAAAGCTGTCCCTGCCCATCCACATGGTGCCTGCTGCTGCAAAAATAAGTCATTACGGTAAAGTATAAATTATAACTAATTAAAGGGACCAGCTCTCTCCCTTCTCCCAACAAAATGTGGGAAGTTTCAGAAAGTGATATTTTAATCTGATCCTCACCAAATGAAACTTGATCTGAGAAATTCACCCTTTGAGGCCCGAAGCCTTCACTCCAGAGCTGGTCATTTGTAAAACTTCCTTTTCCCCCCCACCCACCCTCGCCACTTCGCTCTGCCAGTTTTTGCCTCCTCCTTTCCAGAAGGTGTTGACTCCATACTTCCCCGGTCGCTGGTTCCCCACTAATGCTTCACCCAAGTGTTCTTAGCAATTGTGTCTCCTCTGGAGCAACATTTTCAGCAGGACGAGAGAGTAAACACGGGCAACACGGTGGCATAGTGGTTAGCACTGGTGCCTCACAGCGCCAGAGACCCGGGTTCGAATCTGACCTCGGGTGACTGTCTGTGTGGAGTTTGCACATTCTCCCCGTGTCTGCGTGGGTTTCCTCCGGGTGCTCCGGTTTCCTCCCACTGTCCAAAAATGTGCGGGTTAGGTTGATTTGGCTATGATAAATTGACCCTTAGTGTTAGGGGGGGATTAAATATGTGGGGTTATGGGGATAGGATGGGATATGTTAGGGGGAATTAAATACGTGGGGTTACGGGGCTCGGGTGGGATATGTGTACTGTGGGGATTAAAGCAGGGACAGGGTACTGGATTTTGAATGATCAGCCATGATCATATTGAATGGTGGTGCAGGCTCGACGGGCCGAATGGCCTACTCCTGCTCCTAGATTCTATGTTTCTATGTTTCTATGTTTCTATGTTTCTATGTTAAAGGAAAGCTGTTAGTAAAACTCTGTAAAAGGCGATGTATTTTTTCCAGATTAGAAAGTAAGAATTTGCTTCTTGTCTGCTGAGTCTGATTTCCCTGCCCCCAGTTTCCTGTCTCTCTGGAAGCAGCTGCTGTGTTTGTGGTCTGGGTGGAATGTCAGGAGGCTCACTCACTCACTCCAGCAAGGGACAGTGATCAGCACAACCCAGCCTCAGCCCCCAACTGCGAGACGCACTCGTGTAATATCGACAGATACAGTCGCTCCAACTCTCCTGTAACTGGGGCTCAGTAGCACCTCATCTCTCGCGAAGGTTTTGGGGAGATTTAATAGAGGCTTTCAAAATCATGAGTTTTGATAGAGCAGATAGGGAGAAACTGTTTCCATTGACAGGAGGGTCGGTAACTAGAGGACACAGATTTAAGGTAATTGGCAAAAGAGCTGGAGGTGAGATGAGAATTTGTTTACGCAGCCAGTTGTGATCTGGAATGCGCTGCCTGAAAGGGCGGTGGAAGCAGATTCAATAGCAACTTTCAAAAGGGAATTAGATAAATACTTGAAGGGGATAATATTGCAGAGCTATGGGGAGAGAGTGGGGGAGTGGGACCAATTGCAGCTCTTTCAAAGAGCTGGCACAGACAGGATGGGCCGAATGGCCTCCTTCTGCGCTGTAAGATTCTATGATTCTTTCTACCTCTCTGTCACCTTTTACCACTGAAAGGTTCTGTATTCTCTTCGTGGGGTTCCTTCACAGAGCAGTGGCAATGGTTCTTCCTTCTCGCTCGCTATCACAACTCCCTGCTTGATCATTGTCCAGTTCTCTCCTCCCAAACTTCAGACGTGGGGTACCAGTCTGCCGTCCTCCAATCCACGTACAGGAGCAGGGACTGGGAAATCAGGCACAGAGCACTGGAAATTTACAGCATGATCTCTCAAAAATTCTTCTTTAAAGTAATCCAAAAAAACACTGTAAACCTCCCCTCTCTCCAACACCCACTCACACCCAAAGAGCAACACACCCAAACACCATCACACAAACAGAAGTCTCGTCACGATGC
The DNA here is from genome assembly GCA_030390025.1 of Squalus acanthias. Lineage (NCBI taxonomy): Eukaryota > Metazoa > Chordata > Chondrichthyes > Squaliformes > Squalidae > Squalus > Squalus acanthias. The sequence continues at coordinate 24,281,439 of CM059445.1, forward strand.
ATTATCTAAGGTTTTTATGTGTTCCTTATATCTCTAGTGATTAAATGACTGCCTTACTTTCACCCATACTATATCTGTTAATACGCTGTTGCTTCTGGTATTAAGCTATTAATGACTCTCTGTTGTAAAGGAGTTCAGTTGACTGGTACGGTTTTTCAAATCAATATTACACGAGTGCTCCTCACAGTTGGAGGCTGAGGCTGGGTTGTGCCCCGGAGCTGGAGTGAGTGAGCCTCCTGACAAACACAGCAGCTACTTCGAGAGAGACTAGAAACTGCGGGCAGGGATTGGTTACTACAGTTTAGTGACTGTAGAATAAGATCCTTTCTGAAAGGGGCAATAAGGAAATCATTTGGGCCCTAAAGAAAAGGGTATATGTGTGTTTTTGTGTGTATGTCAGTATTGGTGTGTTTATATTGGTGCATATTGTATTGTGTGTATATTGTGCATTTACGTGTGTGTGTGAGTGCGTAGGTATATATGTGCACGTGATTCGTGTGCAGTTAGATCTGTATGTGTGCAAATAGTAGTGTACGGAACTATAATTTCTAAATTTGCAGACGACGCCAAATTGGGGGTTGTAATTAAGACGAAGGAACAACGCGACAATATTCAAGACGACATTAATAAACTTGCAGAATGGGTGTTTAATTGGCAAATGAATTTCAATATAGATAAGTGATGCATTTTGGTCGGAAGAATTAAGAGTCGACATGGTGCAGAGGAGCAAAGGGATCTAGGGGTACAGCTAAATAAATCATTCAAAGTAGCAACGCAGGTTAACTGAGGTTATAACTATCAGGAAAGACTGAACTGGCTAGGGCTCTTTTCTCTTGAATAGGGAAGGCTGAAGGGTGACGTGAACACGGTGTTTAAGATAATGAAAGGGTTTGATAGGGTAGATCTGGAGAAGATGTTTCCACTTGTGGGGGAGACCAAAATTACAGGCCATCAATATAAGATCGTCACTAAAAAATCCAATAGGGAATTCAGGAGAAACTTCTTTACCCAGGAAGTGGTGAGAATCTGGAACACGCTACCACAGGGAGTGGTTGAAGTGAACAGCATAGATGCATTCCAGGGGAAGCTAGATAAGCACATGAGGGAGAAAGGAATCGAGGGATATGTTGATAGAGTTAGATGAAGAAGAGTGGAAGGAGGCTCGTGTGGAGCAGAAACGGCGGCATGGACCAGTGCTGTAGACTCGATGTAACTCGATATAGGTGTGTGTTTGTATTAGTGTGCAGCTGTGTGCTTGTTAGTGTGAATTTGTGTGTGTGTTAGAGTAAATGTGTGTGTGTGTGTGTGTGTTACTGTTAATTTAGTGCTTGATAGAAGTTATAACACGGAATCAGGCCATTTCACCCAACCATGTGTTAGCATTGACCCTCCTCCACACGAATAAATAGTCCGAATCACCTTTACCTGCCCTCTTCCCATATTCATCAACCCCTTTTCCTTCAGCCATCTATCCAATCTAATCTTGATGCGGAGATGCCGGCGTTGGACTGGGGTGGACAAAAATGAGAAGTCGCACAACACCAGGTTATAGTCCAACAGATTTATTTAAAATTACAAGCTTTCGGAGCTGTCGCCCCTTCCTCAGGTAAAGTTACAATGAGTGAATCTACAAAAGTTCACAAAATATAAACACAGAAACTGCAGAGATACAATCTTTCAGGGAAGGTGTCCTTGCATCAAAGACACACCAATAGCACAGCCAAGACAATGAGATGTGTCCCAGGGGGTCCAACGAGTCAAATCCTGCAGTCTGCAGTGTTTTTTTTTGTGTTTGTTTTTTAAAAACTGGAAAGACAGACAACCATATCAAGTCACGTTCTGTAGCGTGACATGAACCCAATATCCCTATTGAGGCCGTCCTCATGAGTGCGGAACTTGGCTATCAGTTTCTGCTCGATGATTTTGCGTTGTCGTGTGTCTCGAAGGCCGCCTTGGAGAACGCTAACCCGCAGATCCGAGGCTGAATGTCCTTGACTGCTGAAGTGTTCCCCGACTGGGAGGCAACAATCCTGCCTGGCGATTGTTGCGCGGTGTCCGTTCATCCGTTGTCTCAGTGTCTGCATGGTCTCGCCGATGTACCATGCTCTGGGGCATCCTTTCCTGCAACGTATCAGGTAGACAACGTTGGCCGAGTCACATGAGTATGTACCATGTACCTGGTGGGTAGTGTCCTCACGTGTGATGACGGTATCTGTGTTCATGATCTGGCATGTCTTGCAGAGGTTGCCGTGGCAGGGTTGTGTGGTGTCGTGGTCGCTGTTCTCCTGACAGCTGAGTAATTTGCTGCGAACGATGGTACTTTTGAGGTTAGGCCCGGACGTCCTATCGTATCAGGCAACGGAACCCTGTGTGAGAACCTCTCTGGGTACGTCGAGGGCATCCTGAAACCCATCGTACAGGGAACCCCCAGCTTCTGTCGCGACACTACAGACTTCTTGCAGAAACTCAGCACCCGTGGACCAGTTGAACCAGGAACACTCCTCGCCACGATGGACGTATCGGCACTCTACACCAATATCCCCCACGATGACGGCATCGCTGCGACAGCCTCAGTACTCAACACCAACAACAGCCAATCTCCAGACGCCATCCTACAACTCATCCGCTTCATCCTTGACCACAATGTCTTCACCTTCGACAACCAGTTTTTTACCCAAACATACGGAACAGCCATGGGGACCAAATTCGCACCCCAATACGCCAACATCTTCATGCACAAGTTCGAGCAAGACTTCTTCGCTGCACAGGACCTCCCACCAACGCTGTACACCAGATACATCAACGACATCTTCTTCCTTTGGACCCACGGCGAAGGATCACTGAAAGGACTACACGATAGCATCAACAGGTTCCATCCCACCATCAAACTCACCATGGACTACTCCTCAGAATCGGTTTCATTCTTGGACACACGAATCTCCATCAAAGACGGACGCCTCAGCACTTCACTCTACCGCAAGCCCACGGACAACCTCACGATGCTCCACTTCTCCAGCTTCCACCCTAACCATGTTAAAGAAGCCATCCCCTATGGACAAGCCCTGCGAATACACAGGATCTGCTCAGACGAGGAGGAACGCGATGGACACCTACGGACACTGAAAGACGCCCTCGTAAGAACGGGATATGACGCTCGACTCGTCGATCGACAGTTCCGACGGGCCACAGCGAAAAACCGCATAGACCTCCTCAGAAGGTGAACACAGGACACAACCAACAGAGTACCCTACGTCGTCCAGTACTTCCCCGGAGCGGAGAAACTACGCCATGTTCTTCGCAGCCTTCAACATGTCATCGATGACGACGAACACCTTGCTAAGGCCATCCCCACGCCTCCACTACTCACCTTCAAGCAGCCGCCTAACCTCAAAAGTGCCATCGTTCGCAGCAAATTACCCAGCTGTCAGGAGAACAGCGACCACGACACCACGCAACCCTGCCACGGCAACCTCTGCAAGACATGCCAGATCATGAACACAGATACCGTCATCACACGTGAGGACACTACCCACCAGGTACATGGTACATACTCATGTGACTCGGCCAACGTTGTCTACCTGATACGTTGCAGGAAAGGATGCCCCAGAGCATGGTACATCGGCGAGACCATGCAGACACTGAGACAACGTATGAACGGACACCGCACAACAATCGCCAGGCAGGATTGTTGCCTCCCAGTCGGGGAACACTTCAGCGGTCAAGGGCATTCAGCCTCGGATCTGCAGGTTAGCGTTCTCCAAGGCGGCCTTCGAGACACACGACAACGCAAAATCATCGAGCAGAAACTGATAGCCAAGTTCCGCACTCATGAGGACGGCCTCAATAGGGATATCGGGTAAAAAAAAAACACTGCAGACAGCAGGATTTGACACGTTGGACCCCCTGGGACACATCTCATTGTCTCGGCTGTGCTCTTGGTGTGTCTTTGATGTAAGGACACCTTCCCTGAAAGATTGTATCTCTGCAGTTTCTGTGTTTATATTCTGTGAACTTTTGTAGATTCACTCATTGTAACTTTACCTGAGGAAGAGGTGATAGCTCCGAAAGCTTGTAATTTTAAATAAATCTGTTGGACTATAACCTGGTGTTGTGCGACTTCTCATTTTAATCTAATCTTGACATAGCTTCTACCTTAACCACTACTCCTGGAAATGAATTCTAAGCCTCACAGCTTGGTGTGTGCGTGTAGAGTGTGTGTGTGTGTAGCGGTGTAGTGTGTGTGTGTGTAGGGGTGTAGTGTGTGTGTGTAGGGGTGTAGTGTGTGTGTGTGTGTGTGTAGGGGTGTAGTGTGTGTGTGTGTGTAGGGGTGTAGTGTGTGTGTGTGTAGGGGTGTAGTGTGTGTGTGTGTGTAGGGGTGTAGTGTGTGTAGGGGTGTAGTGTGTGTAGGGGTGTAGTGTGTGTAGGGGTGTAGGTGTGTAGGTGTGTAGGGGTGTTGTGTAGTGTGTGTGTGTGTAGGG
>CM059445.1:24286116-24441116 GCA_030390025.1 Squalus acanthias
CCCCCCCCCCCTCTCCGTGCTCACTTGTCGCACACCCTCTTGCCGTCTCGCACACTCGTGCTCTTCGCCCTCCCTCGCTCCCGCACACTCTCCTCTGTCTTTCTCCGTGCTCTCGTGCTCAGTCGTCTATCCTCATGCCATCTCGCTCTCTTGTGCTCCCTCCCTCCCTCCCCTCCCTCCCTGGCGCCCTCCCGTCCTCCCACCCTCCCACCCTCTCGTGCTCTCTGGAGCTCTCCCTCCCGCTCTCGGTATCATCCCGGTCTCGGTGTCTTCCCCCCTCCCCCCGACTCTGGATGTCGCCCCTCGCCCTCTCGCCCTCTCTCAGTAATGGGGTAGTGTTGGCCCATCCCTGTCCCATCACCGGGTAGTCCGTGGCACTTGTGTAGTTAATACTTGGAGCAGCGTGTTGCAGAATGCATGGCTCCTGTACACTTCTGCTTCAGAAACATAACCATTGATGTGGTGTACCATATTTCTGCATTGTGGCCGGTGTAAACAGTGATCAGGGTTCAGGGCATTGCTTTCTAGTTGTCACCAATAACACATAATTCAGTGGATGAATTTTGTTGGATTGAGTTAAAGCTGTCCTCCTCAGTCCCTTTTAGCTGAATAAAACTTACCTCCTCCCACCCAACCCAGGTGAACCGGTGAGTAAATACACTGTGTGAGCTGGCACTGAGCTGGTCTAAATCCCAGTCTGCTTCTCATCTCAGCTGTGGGCGTGGGGGCAATGAGGGCTCCAGTTGATCTTAGCAGCCCTAGGCCAGCAAACATTAAAAGCCATGGTTCCCTCTCCTGATCAGTAACTATTGCCAGAAGCACGGGTGTGCAGACCCTGTGGGAGGACAGGAATGGAGTCAGCCGTGAGGTGCTACACGGTCACAGAGCTGGCCATATGCACTGTTTATTCCCACGCACTGAATGGTTACCTGGGCCAGGGAGCAGGGGGTCACCCTCGAGAATGGAGCACTGCACTAACAGCAGCTACAGGACAGGGGGGGGTAAGAGATAGAAATAGAATCAAACAGCACAGAAGGAGGCCATTCGGCCCACCGTGCCTGTGCCGGCTCTTTGAAAGAGCTCTCCAATTAGTCCCTCTCCCTGCTCTTACCCCAGAGCCCTGAAAATCTCTCCTTTTCAAGTATTTATCCAATTCCAAATCTGAGGAGAAAGGAGTGGCTGTAATCGAGCGTCCCGTGTCCGCCTGTCACCCATGGCTGTAATCAGACCTTGAAATGACAGTTTCAAACTGGAATCTTCGGCCACTGTAAGTGGTCAACATCTCCATCCCCCGCTCCCTCCAGGAGGGCAGGCAGGTGAGCTTCTTGAAGGTCTGGCGGTGCATCTCTGCAATTGACTGCACGGAGGTGTGTGAGAGTGGCCAAGTGCTCTCCTTCCAGTCTGTTGCTTTATTGTGGGAAGACGCCCATTTTCTGCTTGGTACACCCACGTTTCTCCACCTCGCTCCCTCCATTGGCAACTTGGCCTTAATCGTCAATCTGCCCTTTTGCTGGTTGTGGGTCTGTGTTCTGTTGGTTCTGGTCATGTTCTGACTCTTGATCACTGTTTATAGTTGCTCTTGTGCTAAAACCCAGGAGTGTTTGTAGCCTGGATTTGCCAAGTGGCCCTGGAGGTGACGAAGTGGTAGGGGTTTCACTGTCGGCAGGGTTTGTGGTGGGAAGCTGTTGGTGTTTAATGTAATAGTAGCCTTTCCTTGTTTTCAGCTCTTCAGCTTCCATTAGCAAATGATGCTGGCAGCCGGTCATCTTCATCAGAAACCTCACCACAACATCACCCGCCCCCCTCACGCCCTCGGCACATGCTCAGCCTCCCACAGCCTCCGTACCTGCTACAGAAGAGCATGGAAAGGTAAGCAAAGGCAGTGTCTCACTCTTTCATGTAAAGTACTTTTCGTCTATTTAAATCTTGTGGGACAGCTGTGTCACAAATCAAAGGTGGAATCCAATATTACTGTCTCTCCGAAGAATACCGCAGAATGTATAATATTCAGGTTATTTCACACCAGTTGGCCAGGACGGGAGACTGATGGTTGAAGAAAGCTTGATCATTCTTGAGACCTGGCTGTGAGCTGAGAGGCTAGCTCTTTGAGAGTTGGAGCTATAACAGCTTTTCTCTTCCATGGATTCAGATTACGTAAAGCCCATGCTCAATGTATCTTTTCCATTTCTCCCCAAAACATGGTACAGTTCTCATCCCATTCTTCTTCTTCTCTGTTCCTATCACTGGGATTTGGGTTCACAGAATCACAGAATCCCCACAGTGCAGATAGAGACCATTTCGGCCCATCGAGCCTGCACCGACACATATCCCACCCTATCCCCGTAACCCCACGTATTTAATCCCCCTAATCCCCCTAACACTAAGGGTCAATTTTATCATAGCCAAATCAACCTAACCCGCACATCTTTGGACTGTGGGAGGAAACCGGAGCACCCGGAGGAAACCCACGCAGACATGGGGAGAATGTGCAAACTGCACACAGACAGTCACCCGAGGCCGGATTCGAACCCGGGTCCCTGGCGCTGTGAGGCAGCAGTGCTAACCACTATGCCACCGTGTTGCTTTGATCCTGCACCCTTACTTCCTTTCTTATGCTCCCAGAACAAGAAAAGTCCTTTCAGCCCATCAAGCCCATTGCTTTCCCAGCCCGGGTATGATCTGTCCTATTACAGATTCTACCAAGGTGTCAGCTGTGACTCAGTGAGCAGCACTCTCGCCTCTGAGTCAGAAGGCTGTGGGTTCAAGGCCAACTCCAGAGACTTCAGCACTGAGGGAGCACTTCACCGTCGGAGGTTCCGTCTTTTGGATGAGATGTTAAACCGAGGCAATCTGCTCTACATCCATTGGTCTGTAGGGGGGAAAAGTCTGGTCTTCGTTGAGTTTGGTTAATAGTGAATACAGATAGTGCAAGTTCTTACATATAGGGAGAAAAAATAGGGGACATACTTGATGAATGGTGTCGGAAATGGCTAGGGAAAGAGATCGGGGAGTGATAGCAGACTCCACATTGATCAGTCATTGCAGACCAGCAATTAACAGCAAAAGCTGAATGTTGAGCTGTGTTGTCAAATGATTGGAGTTGGGCTGAAGCCAAAGTGCCCTGGTGAGGTTGCACCTTGGATACTGCATTCAGTCCTGGCCACTGGAGCACCCAAGACCTGGAGTCTGATCTCCAGAGTTAGAGCACTTGGTTATGAGGATAGGTCAGAGAAGGGACATTGGGTTAATCCTGAGCACTACTTCAAGTTAAATCGCGGGTACACATGTAAACATTGATAGAAGACAAGTTCAGAACTGATGTCAGGGAGCACTTCTTCACACAAAGTCATCAATTCCTGGAACGATCTCTAATGGAGGCAAAAAGTTTGAAGTCAGGAAGGTGCTATGATGGGGAAATTGAGGATTCCCATGGAAGAATGAGATAGATGGGCAGAAAGGCCTCTCTTGTCTGTACTTGGAAAAACCCGCTCCCACAGCTTTCTTGCAGCTATATTTTCTCTGCCTCTCACCTTTTAAAGATCTGAGTCATGTCCCATTATCCTTCTTTTCTCCCACAAAAATCTTTCATTCTAGTATCCCTTGTCTGAGGCCTCCATGTCGGTGATTTTTGGGGCAAGGCAGGTGATAGAATGTGCAGGGAGGCTTCAGTGTCTGACCTTGCGGCAGGTTTCTGTCAGTGCCGGAATTCAGTAGATGATTGATGACGAGGCCTGTTCCTGAGGGCGTTATGAAGTGTGGCGATGAGTGGAGATCTGTCGAGTAAAGTGTTTGGCAGCATGTGGATAGGGCAATGTGCTGTGTGTGTTGGGAGGGAGGGATTGTACCTGATTTCTGGGCAAAAAGGCCACTATTCATTTTAGTTTTCTGACTCCCTCAGTGTCCGTAACCACCTTTGTGTTTCTATTTGCAGTATAGAGATTGAGCAGAAGCTGCAGGAGATTATGAAACAGACTGGGTACCTGACGATAGGAGGGCAGGTAAGAGGCATGCCAGCTGCTGCTTGTGCTTCACCTATACCCTGGTTTGAGATGTGATTGGGCTGTAACTGGGCTCCATCACACATGGCAGAGTTAACTTGTCAGTACTCTATTTTAATAAAATGGTACAGCCTCACATTTTCTCTTTTACCACCACTGCACTATGTGGAGACAGCATTAGGAGCATAGCAACAGGAGGAGGCCATTCAGCCGCTCGAGTCTGTTCCGCCATTCAATTAGATTGTGGCTGACCTGTATCTTGACTCCATCCTTGGTTCCGTATCCCTTAACACCCTCGCCTAACAAAAATCTTACAAATCTCAGTCTTGAAATTTTCTGACCCCCAGCCTCAACAGCTTTTTGAGGGAGAGTTCCAGATTTCCACGACCCTTTGTGTGAAGAAGTGCTTCCTGACATCACCCCTGAACGGCCTGGCTCTAATTTTAAGGTTCTGCCCCCTTGTTCTGGACTCCCCCACCAGAGGAAATAGTTTCTCTCTATCTACCCTATCAAATCATTTGATCATCTCAAATACCTAAATTAGATCACCCTCAATCTTCTATGCTCGAGGGAATACAAGCCTGGTCTATCCAACCTAGCAACATAATTTAACCCTTTTAGCCCCGATATCATTCTGGTGAATCTGCGCTGCTCCCCCTCCAAGGCCAATATCTCCTTCTTGAGGTGCGGGGCCCAGAACTGAACGCAGTTACTCCAGATGGGGTTTAACCAGAGCTCAGTACAGCTGGAACATGATTTACATCCTTTGTGTTCCAGCCCTCTTGAGATAAAGGCCAACATTCCATCAGCCTTTTAAAATTATTTTTTGCACCTGTCCACCAGCTTTTAGTGATTTCTGTACTTAGACCCTGAAATCTCTCTGCTCCTCCACAGTTCCCAGCTTCTCACCATTTTAGAGAATCCTCTGATCGATCTTTCTTGGCTCCAAAGTGGATGACCTCACACTTCCCCACGTTGAACTCCATCTGCCACAGTTTTGCCCACTCACTGAATCCATCAACGTCCCTTTGCAACTTTCTGCTCCCATCCACACAATTACTGTGCCACCTAACTTGGTGTGGTCAACTTGGATATACGGCTCTCTATTTCTCCATCTAAGTCATTTATGAATACAGTGAAAAGCTGAGGCCCCGGTACAGATCCCTGGGGGACACCACTAGTCACATCCGGCCAATTTGAGTACATACCCATTATCCCTACTCTCTGTCTCCTACCTCCTCACCAATTCCCTGTCCAAGCCAATAGGTTGCCTCCAGTTCCATGTGCTCTCATCTTTAAGTCTCTTCTGTGGAACCTTGTCAAATGCCTTCTGGAGGTCCATATAAATAACATCCAGAGACACTCCCTTATCTCCTCAAATCCACGCTGGCTCTCTGATCAGCTCATGTTTGTCCAAGTGCTCAGTCACTCTGTCCCTAATGACAGATTCTAGTAACTTTCCCACAACAGACGTTGGACTAATGGGCCTATAATTTCCTGGTTTATCTCTCCCACCGTTCTTAAATAATGGAGTGACATTGGCAGATTCACAACCCAAGGGAACAATTTCTGAATCGAAGATCATGACCAACACATCAACAATTTCCTCACCTACTTCTTTTAATACCCTGGGGTGGAAACCATCAGATCCTGGAGATTTCTCTATCTTCAGTCTCATTATTTTCTACATTACCTTTTTTCTAACTTTTATTGAATCTAGTAGTTTCCTCTCCTTGATTTATTTTTAGTTTTCCTCATATTTCTGGTACTTTATCCTCTTCCTCTACTGTCAACACCGATACAAAGTAATTAATAAGTAAATCTGCCATTTCCTTACTTTCAATTGAAGGGGCCCCCATTATCCTCTTTCTCTTAATATCTTGGTAAAAACCTTTAGTGTTGTCCTTGATAGCCCTCAAGTTTTTTCTCATTTTCCCTTTTCCCAGCTCTAACTAACTAATTTCTTTGTATCCCTTTGCTGTTCTTTATATCTCTCCCAGTCCGCGGGATCTCAACTGTTCTTTGTATAAGCCTTTTTAGTTTTATACTATCTCTCACTTCCCTTGTTTACCAGGGTTATTTAATGACACACCTAGAGCTCTTGCCCTTTAGGGCTATGTACAGTTGTTGTACCAAATACTTTTTGGATCACCTCCCACTGCTCAGCTGTATTTTGACCTGTGAATAGTTCTGCCCAGTCTACTGTGGGCAATTTCTGCCTCAGCCCTCCAAATTCAGCCTTACCTCAATGTAAACCCGTGGTTCGTGACTCACCCTTCTCCCTCTCCAACCTAATATCAAATTCTATCATGCTGTGGTCACTGTTCGCTCGGTGTTCCCTTCCCAAAAAACTGTCTTGAAAACACTCAAGAAATTCACTGCCGTTGGGACTTGAGCTGTTCTGCTTCTCCCAGTCTCGGTGAAAATTAAAATCTCCCATTATAACCGCTCTGCTTTAGCAACAGGCTTCTCTGATCTCCGCGTTTATGCATCCCGCTACTTTATCACTGCTATCAGGAGGTCTGTAGACAACGCCCACCAAAGTCTTGCATCCTTTTTATTCCTCAATTATACCCATAGCGTTCCTACTGCCTGTTCACCCTTACTGATATCCCCTCTTTCTAATGGTGTAATAGTGTCCCGATCAATATTGCTACTCGGCAACACAGTGGCATAGTGGTTAGCACTGTTGCCTCACAGCGCCAGGGACCCGGGTTCGAATCCGGCCGCGGGTGACTGTCTGTGGAGTTTGCACATTCTCCCCGTGTCTGCGTGGGTTTCCTCCGGGTGCTCCGGTTTCCTCCCACAGTCCAAAGATGTGCGGGTTAGGTTGATTTGGCTGTGATAAATTGACCCTTAGTGTTAGGGGGATTAATTACGTGGGGTTACGGGGATAGGGTGGGATATGTGTCGGTGCAGGCTCGATGGGCCGAAATGGCCTCTATCTGCACTGTGGGGATTCTGTGATTCCTCCTTTTCCAATTTCCCTGTCCTTTCTTAAGACTTTAAACCTGGAATATTTCTCTCCCAGTCATGCCCAGCTTGTAGCCACTGATGGTCACTTCCTCATACTCTTTACACTGAACATGCACTTCGAATTCACTTGTTTTATACCTCATACTACGTGCAATAATGTACAGAGCTTTTAATTGGGTAACAGACCCTGCCCTGCCCTTAAGCCCTGATATTTTTAACACACATTTTAACTTATAACACTCCTTGTTTTTTTATCATTTCTGTTGTATTTTGATCAATCATTTTATTATTTTCTATATTTTTTTCTGAACTTGAAGTATTTATATTAACACTTTGCTCTCATCCCTTTTTTAAATCTTTATGATTTTATTTCTTCCCCCGCCCCCCACTTTTATTGGTTTTAAAATCCTTTCTACAGCCCTATTGATCCTTTCAGCTAGGACCCTGGTCCCAGCCTGGTTCAGGTGAAGCCTGTCCCAGCGGTACAGCTCCTTCCTGTCCTAGTACTGGTGCCAGTGCCCCATTAAATGGAACCCCTCTTTCCCACACCAATCCTTCAGCCACTTATTTACTTTTCTGATCTGTTTGTCCCTATGCCAGTTTTCATGTGGCTCGAGTAATAATCCCTAGATTATTACCCTTGAGGTCCTGCCTTTTAATTTAGCTCTTAGCTCCAACTTGAACTCACTTTTTTTTCCAATATCGTTTGTCCCGACATGGACCACGACAACTAGAGCTTCCCCCTCGCTTTCCAAATTCTTTTCCAGCAGCATTGAGATATCCCTTACCCTGGCACCAGGTAGGCAACACACCCTTCGGCACTCTCGATCGTGGCTGCAGAGGATGCTATCTATCCCCCTAATTATCGAATCCCCTATAACTACAGCCTTTCTATTCTGCTCCATTAGCAGCTTTCAGCAACAAGATCATGTTGGCTGCTGGTTGGAGTTTAGATGGGGGGAGTCTGACCAACAGAGCTGTCTCCAGACCTCTGCCTATTCCATACTGAAACCTGGCTTGGTGAGGTGGCGGTGTGTCTGGGTTTCACCTCTTTGCCTCATCTTTAACACCTCCTCACAACCAGGCCAAGGTCAGGAAGCCAGAGACGCGAGAGGTGGTGGTGGGAACTCAATCCCGTTCTGAGTGGCTGTGGGTCCTTGGCACAAAAGCAGCCTGCAGTTGGTAAATCGATCCGGTAACGAGGATGCCTTGTGTAGAAGAAGGACTTGTCCTGATTTAGGGAATGTTCTTCTGAGCTTGGGATTGTGTATGTTGTTTAAATTGAGCAATGGGAACGATACTGTGCCTCTAAACTGTGCTTTACTTATCCTATGGGTGTCGCAGGGTGCCAACGCTATGAGTGCCGGTGCCAATTGGCGCTGGGAGTGCTATGTGCCGGTGCTGGGATTGACACTAGGAGTGTTGGGTGCCAGTGCTGGGATTGGCGCTGGGATTGACACTGAGTGCCGGTGCTGGGATTGACACTGAGTGCCGGGCGCCAGTGCTGGGATTGGCGCTGGGATTGGCACTGGGCGTGCCAGGTGCCGGTACTGGGATTGGCGCTGGGATTGACACTGAGTGCTGGGTGCAGACACTGGGAGTGTTTGATCCTAGCACTAGAGCTGCTGGATGCCAATGCTGGGAGGTGAAAGTGGAAAATCTTCCTTTCCCAATACAGATAACCCCCAGTTGATGTACTTTCGGCAGATCATTTTGAATCCTGGTGCATTAACGATCTATCCTCGTGATGAATCCACACTGTGTATTGGTACATCTTGAATTCAGTGGGTCAGTGGAATGTAGTCGTGTGACACATTTTGAATATTATGATTGGATGTTGTAGGAAGAGCTTATAATAACCATTCCATGACTGCCTCTGTTTGTGTGTTTGTGCCAGCGATATCAGGCTGAGATCAGTGACCTGGAAAACCTGGGCGAGATTGGCAGTGGCACATGCGGGCAGGTCTGGAAAATGAGGTTCAAGAAATCAGGACACATAATAGCAGTGAAGGTAAGTAAGTAAGGCACAGCCAGACAGATTGAAGGGGAGCACGATACATTCCTGTGTAGCTCTGTGTTTAGTCTGGACTCAGCTTACTACTGGCATTGAAGAAAACATTTTTCTGTGATGTTTTTCAAAAGTGCGTCAGCATTTTTGGTGGGAGGATGGTGTTGTTACAAGGCTTGCTGTTTATTGATGACTGTGAAATGTTGTCCTATACGCACTCGAACTGTGAAAATCACTGAGTGCCCTTGCCAGCTGCGTTGTGTGGAGAGAGTATTTTGGGCTGTATTGCACGCGGCTGAAGTGCTGGTGGGTACAGGTCTCACTGAGGGGAGCAATTTGAAGGGATGGGTTACAAGCATCACAGAACATTAAAGTGTTGTTGGCTTAAGTGTAGCTTGTTTCCCCCTAGCTCATTGCTCCCTGTTCTGGTATCATACAGCACAGAAGGAGGCCATTCAGCCCATCGTGCCTGTGCCGGCTCTTTGGTAGAGCTATTCAATTAATCCCACAACCCTGCTCTTTCCCCATAGCCCTGTAATTTTTTTTCCCTTCAAGTATTTATCCAATTCTCTTTTGAAAGTTATTATTGAATCTGCTTCCACCGCCCTTTCAGGCAGCGCATTCCAGATCACAACAACTCGCTGTGTTAAAAAATGAAATCACCTGAATGTCCTTCCGAACTGGGTTGTGTGGAGAGAGTATTTTAGGCTATAACACACTCGGGTGGAAGTGCTGGTGGGTACAGGTCTCACTGGGGGGTACCTGTGTTAAGTCTGCCTTGTGACAACATTGCAGGGCGTGAGTTAGCGAAGGGTCAAATACTGTACTACAGGAAACTTTCGTTTATCCGGCACCCAAATATCCGGAATTCTCGCTTAACCGGCAAAAATCATCCTCCGAAAACTCCTCTCAAATAACCGGCAATGTTGCCGAGTCGCAGTCGAGTCTCCGCGAACGCCGAGTGCTCCGAAAAATCCTCTCAAATAACCGGCAATGTTGCCGATCCCGAGTCCGAGTCCGCGAATGCCGATTTAGTCAGTAGGGGTACTTTTCAAAAGTGCCACTACTCGGCCTCCTGGCGCTGTCGCAAGTCCGAAACATTGCAGTAGCATGAGTAGATTCTCCCGTGCTGCTTGGAGTCTCTTTGTTAAAAATAGCCTCGGTAGATATAACTCTCTGTTATCCGGTACTTTCGATAAACCGGCACCACGCCGGTCCCGTCGATGCCGGATAAACGAAAGTTTCCTGTAGTAGGAGCAATATTATCAAACGGTAATGTCCAGTTGAAATTAAGGAGCTGATCAGAAAGTCATTTCCATTTTCCCCGTGCTGTCTGCTCACAGTGGAGGAGGCTGGTGATGGGTGTGACAGTGACACTTCATCCCGAGACTCTGCGAGTGTGTACACTTCGTACAGCGTCTGCCTGATCAGTGTATTCATACAGCACCAGCACACTTATATGATTCTGAGAGGGCTTGACAAGGTAGATGCCATGAACTTTTACAAGGATGATCTAGTGGCGTTTTCCTACCATGCTTTAGATAACTTGAAGAAAGCTGCACTGTAGTTGGGTAACTTTCTTTAGTTTTTAAATTGTTTTTGCATCTGTAACCAAGTGTGACGCAGTGTCACGCCTGGAGCGTGCTGAAGGCATGCTCGACGTTCTTTCATTCTGTTCTGTTGGTGCTGGGTGAGCTTGGTGTAGAGCAGTCTCTTTAGGAACACGAGAAGCACGTGGTCTTGGTGTTTGATATTTTGTTTTATTTTTAGCAAATGCGTCGCTCGGGTAACAAGGAAGAGAACAAACGGATCCTCATGGACCTGGATGTGGTGCTGAAAAGTCATGACTGCCCTTACATCGTGCAGTGCTACGGGACCTTCATCACCAACGTAAGCACATTCTCAGCTTGCCTGCTCTCATGAAACCACAGTTCCTAGCAGCACAACACGAAGGGGCAGCAGCACGTGGGCTCGTGCTTGTAAATCTCCCACAGTGTCTTTTTCATCTGTATTCTACTGTCCCGGCAGAAGTCGAAGAGGTCAGGCCCTTCTGCTCAGATGGGGAAATTAAAGGGCTTGGGTCATCCAAGGCCACCCTCACTCGCCTACTGTGGAGCCCTGGGAGCAGCTTGCCTGCCCACCCACCCCCTTCATGCTGGGCATGGCATGTGGTACAGGAGATCTAGAGAAGACAAACAGAGCAGCATAAATACCTTCTCAGTATCATCAGTAGGTCAGGTATATTGGAATCCAATTTGCAACATCAAGATCAATGAAGATACTGAACGTAGAAAATGTGATTTTATTATTTAAATGGAATTTTCCAAATTATCATCTGTCATGAGGATGTCACATTGAGAACAAGTATACAAGGTAATCAACATCCATTTTCTTTCTGTGCACTCTGATGGGTCAAGGGAGACCACTTGCTGAGCACATGTGAGAAAAGCCTTTGAGAAACAGCTCCTGAAGCTGCTGTCATGGCTCCTGTGCAGGGACCTCCACCATCTTAAATTTTACCAGTTCAATACGCTTCTAAAATGAGAAAGCAGAATCGTAGAATGATACAGCACAGAAGGAGGCCATTCGGCCCAACGTGCCTGTGCTGGCTCTTTGAAAGAGCTCTCCAATTAGTCTCACTCCCCTCCCCTTTCTCCATAGTCCTGAAAATATTTCCCCTTCAAGTATTTATCCAATTCTCTTTTGAAAGTTATTATTGAATTTGCTTTCACCGCCCTTTCAGGTTGTACATTCCAGATTTTAATAACTTGTTGCATAAAAAAATTCTCCTCATGTCACCTCTGATTCTTTTGCCAATTACCTTAAATCTGTGTCATAAAAACATAAGAATTAGGAGGAGGAGCTGGAGTCGGCCACATGGCCCCTCGAGCCTGCTCCACCATTCAATCAGGTCATGGCTGATCTTCGACCTCAACTCCACTTTCCTGCCCGATCCCCATATCCCTTAATTCCTCAAGTCCTAAAATCTATCTATCTCTGCCTTGAATATACTCAATGACTGAGCATCCACAGCCCTCTGGGGCAGAGAATTCCAAAAATTTACCACCCTCTGAGTGAAGAAATTCCTCCTCATCTCAGTCCTAAATGGCCGACCCCTTATCCAGAGACTATGACCTCTAGTTCTAGGCACCCCAGCCAGGGGAAACAGCCTCTCAGCATCTACTTTGTCAAGCCCTCTCAGAATCATATATGTTTCAATGAGATCACCTCTCATTCTTGTAAACTCCAGAGAATATAGGCCCAGTCTCTTCAGTCTCTCATAGGACAGCCCTCTCATCCCAGGAATCAATCTAGTGAAGCTCTGATTACCAACATTCCTGCCACTGGAAAAGTTTCTCCTTATTTCTATCAAAATCCTTCATGATTTTGAACAGCTCTACTATATCTCCCCTTAACCTTCTCTGCTGTAAAGAGAACAACCTCAGCTTCGCTAGTCTCTCCATGTAACTGAACTCCCACATCCCTGGTACCATTCTAGTAAATCTCCTCTGCACCTTCTGTGAGGCCTTGACAGCCTTCCTGAAGTGTGGTGCCCAGAACTGGACACAGTACTAACCAGTAATTTATAAAGGTTGAGCATAACTTCTTTGCTTTTATACATTATGCCTCTTATTTATAAAGCCAAGGATCCCATATGCATTTTTAACAGCTTTCTCAACTTGTCCTGCCACCTTCAAAGTTTTGTATCCTTTTAAAATTATACCATTGAGTTTATATTGCCTCTCCTCATTCTTCGTACCAAAATGCATCACTTCACACTTACCTGCATTAAATTTCAACTGCCGTGTGTCTGCCCATTTCTTCATCCTTCGAATGATATGCATCACACCACAATTTTACCCAGCAGGCGTATCGTTTTGAGCACAGAAATTAATGTCAAGCAGTTTGTTCGTTTTAATTTAACTTCAGGTCAAAAAGGACTGGTGCAATGTTGGTGGCCCTGGGGAGTGGGAGCAGGAGAGCGATTGTGGAACTGTACTTCTGATCCCGAGTCCATATTGTTTATGTAAATGGTGAACACCAGTGGTCCCAGCACCGATTCTTATGGAACCCCACCTTTTGCCAGTCTGCGTAGCTACCCTTAACCCCTACTCTCTGTTCTCTGTTTTGTAGCCAGTTTGCTATCCATTCTGCTACTTGTCCCTGAATCCACAAGCTCTAACCTTAGTCATAAGTCTACTATGCGGTACCTTATCGAAGGCCTTTTGAAAATCCAAATATATTACATTTACTGCATTACCCTTGTCTACTCTTTCTGTTACTTCAAAGAATTCAGTAAAGTTGGTCAAGCATGACCTTCCCCTTTGGAATCCGTGCTGGCGACTTTATTATATTTTTGGTTTCTAGATGTTTTTCTATTGCATCTTTAAGTAAAGATTCCATTATTTTCCTCCCACCGATGTTGAGCTAACTGGTCTATAGTTCCCTGGACTTGTTCTATCTCCCTTTTTAAATACAGGTATAACTTTAGCTGTCCACTGGCACTATTCCTTTTTTCTAATGGATTTTTATATATATGTAATAATGTCACAGGAGTTGAACTATTTAAAAAGTTGGCTGGAGGTTGGGCTGCAATCGGACTGCAGCAGTGTTGTAGGAGCTGGACGTGCTTCAAAGTAGTTTCGTCGTGTCACGGGAGCACTTGCCCTTTCTATAGAGCAAGTGGATTACCAACAGACCTCCATGAGATGTTATAAACTCATTTTTGAAAGCGAAACATGTATAGAGTGGGTGCTTACTGTAAGCTTGCCTTCTCCTTTATCGACTGTAGTCCGAACGCTCCCCCCCTGCCTGCCCCTCAATAAACAGCCCTAACAATAATACACAGGCTGTGTGACTGCATGTATTAGAAAATAACACTTTGATCGAAGCTAAAAGCTAACTGTGTAAGGGTGTTGATCATGTGTAGTGACCCGGAGTTGTTTCCTATGTTGTACAGACTGACGTGTTCATTGCCATGGAACTGATGGGCACTTGTGCTGAGAAGCTGAAGAAACGGATTCAGGGGCCTATTCCGGAAAGGATTCTCGGCAAAATGACCGTCGCGGTAAGTAAGGGTTGCGAAGGGCAACGGTTAGCCATTCAGGTGCCTTACTACAAGGTAAAGGAATATTCTAATGTTGAGACGCAGTCTCTGTTATTATGTAGGGACAAATTAGGGAGCCAATTTGTGCACAGCAAGATTCACTAAATACCAAATGAATGAATGACCTGGTTTTTTTTGCTGGTGTTGGATGAAGGAGGAATGTTTGCCAGGCCACCGGGAGAGCTCCCTTCTCTCTCTCTCTCTCTCTCTCTCTCTCTCTCTCTCTCTCTCTCTCTCTCTCTCCAAATAGTGCCATGTCCATTTGCGAAGGCAGGCAGGGCCTCGGTTCAACACTTCATCTGAAAGACGGCACCTCTGTTAGGTGTCAATCCCTCAGTACTGCACTGCAGTGCCATCCTAGATTATGGGTACAAGTTTATAATGTGGTTTGAGCCCACGGTTGTCTGACTCCAGGCGAGATAGCCACTTACTGAGCCAAGCTGACATGTGAGTTTACACGCACTATCGAACCTTCTCTTGAGTACTTTTGGAAAAAATTACCCAAAACAACAGGGAGAGAAAGAAAACAACAAAGTTTGGAATCCCAATCTTATCTCAGTGCAAACCCGTTATCTCTCGAAATGTGGGATGAGCTGGACCATGGACTTCCCAGACATTCTAGCAAGAACTGTTCTGCTTCCAGTGGCACAGGAGGAAAGCAGCTCTGAGTTGGCTATTGATGCTGCGATAGAGGGACTAGCGCAATCCCAGGTTATATTACAGTGCTACTGCCGGATGTGGGGTTGGGTAACACTCCATTGTTCTTTTTATTAATGTTCAGGTCCTTTATTTTTGCTGTTGCTTTGGGGGAGAGTCTGGTTTGCACTCACCATCTTTCCCAGCATTACCCCAGGTCACAGGTCCATGTGGAGTTGTGGTCACATCAAGCAGCAGTACAAGTTCATGTCGAGCCTCCATCCGATAACAAAGACTGCTCCATCTTCAAGCCCACGAGCTATACAAAGTGCTGAGTTTGCTAACTCGGGTTTGTGTAAGGGATTAGAAAGCAATTTGTTACAATATATTGGGAGGATAAACAGAAGTGATGCTGAGTCCGGTGTTGTTTCTAACCATGCTGACTTAAAGTTGGACGCAGTGTAAATAGTCGCAGATCAGTAATAGGTCTGTTACTTTATTTGAACAGATTGTCAAAGCTCTCTTCTACCTGAAGGAGAAGCATGGTGTCATTCACAGAGATGTCAAACCCTCAAATATTCTACTGGACGAGCGGGGTCAAATCAAGCTGTGTGATTTCGGGATCAGCGGGAGGTTGGTGGACTCGAAAGCGAAGACGAGGAGCGCTGGATGCGCAGCGTATATGGCGGTGAGTCCCGTGGGTGCAGAGACAGGAATATCGGGGCATACCTGCAGTGCGGAGGGCGAGATATCTTGTATATCACAGTGTGGAGAGGGGAATATTCGATAAAGTACTGATGGTGCCTCATAGTTACAGAGCGCACCTCAACAGTGCCAGCATGGGAGGGGGGGGCGCACTGGCACAGAGGAATGTTTAACGGCTCCGACCGAGCAACAGCTCCGGCCGAGAGACAGCTCCGGGGGCGAGGGGCAGCTCCGGGGGTGAGGAGCCGAGGGGCAGCTCTGGGGGCGAGGGGCAGCTCCGGGGGCGAGGGGCAGCTCTGGGGGTGATGGGCAGCTCTGGGGGCGAGGGGCCGAGGGGCAGCTCCCGGGGGAGGCGCCGAGGGGCTGCTGGGCTGTACAGACCCAGGAGGAAGAGCTGGCAGTATGAAGGTGTGAGCAGGGTTAGCACTCAGTGTGTTGAGTTATTTTGGTCCCTTTCTGTCCACAGCCTGAGAGGATCGATCCCCCTGATCCCACCAAACCCGATTACGACATCAGAGCCGACGTCTGGAGTCTGGGCATTTCACTGGTAAGGAGCTGTCGGCAATCAAACCTCCTCAATTCATCGGGAAACCAGGCTCCTTCTTGTAGGACAGCAAGCCTCGTACACTCACCGTAACTGTAGTGCACTGACACACTCACTAATATTCTCACTAACCACAGTGTGCTGACACACTCGTTAATTTGCGTCTGTCACCATAGTAACTAATTGGTTAGATTAATTTTGTATAGTTTAAACTTTAAAGCCGATTTGTGATTTGCATTTTAACATGTTGGATTTACGATGCAGGAAGTGCTATTTCTACCCAGTCGGGTAGGAGGGAGTTGTGAGCGTTGAGCTCTTGTGGGTGCCTCTAACCCGGCTGTGTGTCTGTCTGCAGGTCGAACTGGCCACGGGGCAGTTTCCGTATAAAAACTGTAAAACAGACTTTGAGGTTTTAACAAAGGTGCTGCAGGAAGATCCTCCGCTGCTCCCTCAAAGCATGGGCTTCTCAATGGACTTCCAGTCATTTGTAAAAGATTGGTGAGTAAATCCTGGGAATATTTCAGAATGCAAGACTGTTGCAAAAGCAATGTGATTGGATTTAAATTTTCATTTTTGTTAAAGGGATTGAAGGCGGACAAATCCCCAGGGCCTGATAACATGCATCCTAGGGTACTGAAGGAGGTGGCCCTAGAGATAGCGGATGCACTAAGTATGATTTTTCAGAATTCATTAGACTCGGGAACAGTGCCCATGGATTGGAGGGTAGCTAACGTTACCCCACTATTCAAAAAGGGAGGTAGGGAAAAAGCAGGTAATTACAGACCTGTAAGCCTTACATCAGTTGTGGGCAAAATGCTGGAGTCCATCATTAAGGATGAAATAGCGGAGCACTTAGCAAATGGGGACAGGATAGGACAGAGTCAACATGGATTTACAAAGGGTAAATCGTGCTTGACTAATCTATTGGAATTTTTTGAGGGAGTAACTGGTAAAATAGATGGGGGAGAGCCAGTAGATGTGGTGTACCTGGACTTCCAAAAGGCCTTCGATAAGGTCCCACATAAAAGATTAGCATGGAAAATTGAAGCTCATGGGATAAAGGGAAAAGTATTGACGTGGATAGAGAACTGGCTGTCAGATAGAAAACAGAGAGTTGGAATAAACGGCTCATTTTCTGAATGGCAGGCAGTAACAAGTGGGGTACCACAGGGATCTGTCCTGGGTCCCCAGCTGTTCACAATTTACATTAATGACCTGGATCAGGGAGTCGGATGCAGCATTTCCAAATTTGCAGACGACACTAAACTAGGAGGGGGGGGTGGGCTCAGAGGAGGAGACCAGGAAGCTCCAGAGCGATTTGGACAGACTGGGTGATTGGGCGGATAAATGGCAGATGCACTATAATGTGGACAAGTGCGAAGTTATCCACCTTGGGTGCAGGAACGGGAGGGCAAATTATTATTTAAATGGCAATAAATTGGGAGAGGGGGAAGTACAGAGAGACCTGGGTGTTCTTGTACACCAGTCACTGAAGGCGAGCATGCAGGTGCAACAGGCGGTCAAGAAGGCAAACGGTATGCTGGCCTTCATAGCAAAAGGGTTGGAATACAGGAACAGGGATACCTTGCTGCAGCTGTACAGGGCACTGGTGAGACCACACCTCGAGTACTGTGTACAGTTTTGGTCGCCTCATCTGAGGAAAGATGTTCTTGCCATGGAGGGGGTGCAGCGGCGATTCACCAGGCTGATACCAGGAATGGCGGGATTGACCTATGAGGAGAGACTATGTAGTTTAGGGATGTACACACTGGAGTTTAGAAGATTGAGAGGGGATCTCATAGAAGTGTATAAAATTCTGACAGGTCTAGACAGACTAGATGCAGAAGGAATGTTTCCCTTGGCGGGTGAGAACAGAACTAGAGGACATAATTTAAGGATAAGGGCTAAACCATTTAGGACAGAAATGAGGGGGAATTTCTTCACTCAGAGGGTGGTGAACCTGTGGAACTCATTGCCACAGAGGGCAGTGTACGCCAGCTCATTAAATATATTTAAGAGGGAATTAGATATATTTCTACAGGCAAAAGGGGTTAAGGGTTACGGAGAGAAGGCGGGGACGGGATACTGAATTGGAGGATCAGCCATGATCTCATTAAATGGCGGAGCAGGCTCGAAGGGCCGGATGGCCTACTCCTGCTCCTATCTTCTATGTATCTATGTATCTATGTAAAAGAATTGATAAGTTCTGTACATTTCCCCAACTATTAATGGAGTGAAACCTGCCTGTAAACAGCCTTCTGTAGGTTTGACATAAGGATTTTATAGACCGGAGAGCCCTGGTGAATTTTGTTATTTTGCAAACCGATATTTAGTAGCCCAGGTGGTGATGGTGTACAGGAATAGTCTGAATCAGTCATCAGTGGGGATTTGATCCAGGGAGCCTTTATAGACTGGCTAACCTCATTTTCAAACCATCAGCTGCCATCCGTTCTGTGCATTGGAAGGAATAGGTGCAAAGACAAAGACTGCCTACTTCCACTGTTGTAACATTGCCTGTCTCTGCTCCTACCTCAGCCCATCTGCTTCTGAGACCCTCATCCATGTCTTTGGAATCTCCAGACTAAACTATTCCAACGCTCTCCTGGCCGGCCTCCCATCTTCCACCCTGCGCAAACTTCAGCTGATCCGAAACTCTGCTGCCGATATCCTATCCTGCACCGTCCCTCTTGCCCATCACCCCTGTCCTCGCTTATTTGCATTGGCCTCAAATTTAAGATTGCCATCCTTGTGTTTAAGTGCCTCCCTCTTTCTCTAACTTCCCATGCTGCAACCTCACTGAACTCTTGGTTCCTCTGACTCTTGCCTCATGTATCCCCTGGCCCCTTTCACCCCACTACTGCCAGCCGTGCCTTTCACCGCCTACGCACCATAAGAACATAAGAAATAGGAGCAGGAGTCGGCCATTCGGCCCCTCGAGCCTGCTCCGCCATTCAATGAGATCATGGCTGATCTTCTGCCTCAATTCCATTCACCGGCCCGATCGCCATATCCCTTGATGCCCTTACTAGTCAGAAATCTATCGACTTCTGTTTTGAAAATACCCAATGACTGAGCCTCCACAGCCCTCTGGGGTAGAGAATTCCAAAGATTCACCACCCTCTGTGTGAAGAAATTTCTTCTCATCTCAGTCCTGAATGGCCTACCCTTTATCCTGAGGCCCCTGGTTCTAGACTCCCCATCCAATTGAAAAATTCTCCCAGCATCCACCCTATCAAGCCCTGTAATAATTTTGTATGCTTCAATGAGATCCCCTCTCATTCTTCTGAATTCAAGAGAATACAGGCCTAGTTTACTCAATCCCTTCTCATACGACAGTCCCGCCATCCCAGGAATCAATCTCGTGAACCTCCGTTGCACTCCCTCTGTGGCAAGTATATCTTTCCTTAGGTAAGGAGACCAAAATTGA
This sequence comes from Squalus acanthias, assembly GCA_030390025.1. Taxonomy (NCBI): domain Eukaryota; kingdom Metazoa; phylum Chordata; class Chondrichthyes; order Squaliformes; family Squalidae; genus Squalus; species Squalus acanthias. Next base: position 24,305,518 of record CM059445.1, read on the forward strand.
ACACAGTACTCCAGGTGTGGTCTCACCAAGGCCCTATATAATTGGAGTAAGACATCTTTACTCCTATACTCAAACCCTCTTGTAATGAAGGCCAGCATACCATTTGCCTTCCAAATGGCTTTCAGTGACTCATGTACAAGGACACCCCGGTCCCTTTTGAGCATCTGCATTCCCCAATCTTTCACCATTTAGGAAATACTCTGCCTTTCTGTTTTTTCTACCAAAGTGGATAACTTCACATTTATCCACATTATATTCCATCTGCCGTGTTCTCGCCCACTCACTGAGCCTGTCGAGATCCCCTTGAAGCCTCTTCCCAACTGACACTGCCACCTAGCTTTGTATCATCAGCAAATTTGGAAATGTTACATTTAGTCCCCTCATCCAAATTATTGATATAGATTGTGAATAGCTGGGGCCCAAGCACCAATCCTTGTGGTACCCCACTAGTCACAGCCTGCCATCCTAAAAAAGACCCATTTATCCCTACTCTTTGTTTTCTGTCTGTTAACCAATTCTCAATCCATGCTAGTATATTACCCCCAATTCCATGTGCCCTAATTTTGTTCACCAGCCTCTTGTATGGGACCTTATCGAAGACCTTCTGAAAATCCAGATACACCACGTCTACCGGTTCCCCTTTGTCTACTCCACTAGTTACATCCTCAAAGAACTCCAATAGGTTTGTCAAACAGGATTTCCCTTTCATAAATCCATGTTGACTCTGCCCAAACTTACTATTAGTTTCTAAGTGCCCAGTTATTGCATCCTTTATAATAGATTCCAACATTTTCCCAACTACTGATGTGAGGCTAACAGGTCTGTAGTTCCCCGTTTTCTCTCTCCCTCCTTTCTTAAATAGCGGGGTTACATTTGCCAACCTCCAATCTGCAGGAACCGTTCCAGAATCTATAGAATTTTGGAAGATGGCAACCAATGCTCTCAAATTCCCTCCGCCTCTCTCCCTTCTTTGAAGACCCTCTTTAAAACCCATCTTTTTGACCAAGCTTTCAGTCATCACCACCTTGTTTGTCTTGATGTCCCTTGCACCTCTCTGAAGCACCATGGGACAGTTTTTCCAATTAGTTTTGAGCTGTGTTTTGAGACTGATCAGCAATTTCCTCCCTTCTTTGTCCACTGCCGCCACCCACGTACTTGACTGATGATGAAATACAGATGACACTGGTCACTGCCGAGCAACAGATGCACTCGACAGCGTTCTCTGTGTCTACCCATAGCGGCCGTGATTTCCAGACTTCATGAATGCCCAGAATTGTGATCGTGTTCCCCTTGTTTGAAATGTGTCGTAACCCCTGTACCCTAACTCCCCTTAAAAGCTATGACTCTGAACATGTCTTCAGTTACGTAGAGAGACTAGAGAAGCTGGAATTGTTCTCCAAGCAGAGAAGGTTGAGGGGAGATTGAAGGAAGGGGTTTTGATAGAGTAGATAGGGAAACTGTGTTCTACTGGCAGCATGGTTGGTAATCAGAGGACACAGATTTAAGTTAATAGTAAAAAGAGCGGAGAAGTGGGACTAATTGGGTAACTGCTTCAAAGAGCTGGCACAGGCACAATGGGCCGAATGGCCTCCTGTGCTGTAAATATTCTATATTATACAGTATATTCTGACTCAAGCACCTCGACTGTTTCTACTCTTGATCCTTACAAATACCAGAGATTAGTTCCCTAATCCAACAGTCTCTGCCAACTCTGACCCAGATGTATCTCTGTCCATCAGCGTACAGTTTGTGCTGGCAAATTCCATGGCAGTTGTACGTCACACACTCTCAAACCATCTTGCCAAAACTGCACTTAAATGACATCACACTGCTGCCTGTAATACCCTCCTTTGTATAATTCAGGCTCTTGTCCTGTTTTACAGGGGCTCCAAAGATGAGTCTCTTTAAATAAACCCTGACTTCTGCTAGGCTGTTCCTCAGCTATTTCTCTCGTACTTAGTTAGCTCAGTGACCTTTCGCACTAAGTGTTTGCTCCCTAAAAACCATAGTGTGGCTTTAACGCACGTTATCTGGAACAGTAACGAGGCCGCGGTTATCTGGAACAGTAATGAGGCCGCGGTTATCTGGAACAGTGACAAGGCCGCGGTTATCCGGAACAGTAACAAGGCCGCGGTTATCTGGAACAGTAACAATGCCCCGGTTATCTGGAACAGTAACAATGCCCCGGTTATCTGGAACAGTAACGAGGCCGCGGTTATCTGGAACAGTAACGAGGCCGCGGTTATCTGGAACAGTAACAAGGCCGCGGTTATCTGGAACAGTAACAAGGCCGCTGTTATCTGGAACAGTAATAGGCCCCGGTTATCTGGAACAGTAACAAGGCCCCGGTTATCTGGAACAGTAACAAGGACGCGGTTATCTCGAACAGTAACGAGGCCCCGGTTATCTGGAACAGTAACGAGGCCGCGGTTCTCTGGAACAGTAACAAGGCCCCAGTTCTCTGGAACAGTAACAAGGCCGCGGTTATCTGGAACAGTAACAAGGCCGCTGTTATCTGGAACAGTAATAGGCCCCGGTTATCCGGAACAGTAACAAGGCCGCGGTTCTCTGGAACAGTAACGAGGCCGTGGTTCTCTGGAACAGTAACAAGGCCGCGGTTCTCTGGAACAGTAACAAGGCCCCAGTTATCCGGAACAGTAACAAGGCCCCGGTTCTCTGGAACAGTAACAAGGCCGCGGTTCTCTGGAACAGTAACAAGGCCGCGGTTATCTGGAACAGTAACAAGGCCGCGGTTATCTGGAACAGTAACAAGGCCCCGGTTATCTGGAACAGTAACAAGGCCCCGGTTATCTGGAACAGTAACAAGGCCCCGGTTATCTGGAACAGTAACAAGGCCCCGGTTATCTGGAACAGTAACAAGGCCCCGGTTATCTGGAACAGTAACAAGGCCCCGGTTATCTCGAACAGTAACAATGCCCCGGTTATCTGGAACAGTAACGAGGCCGCGGTTATCTGGAACAGTAACGAGGCCGCGGTTATCTGGAACAGTAACAAGGCCGCGGTTCTCTGGAACAGTAACAAGGCCGCGGTTATCTGGAACAGTAACAAGGCCCCGGTTCTCTGGAACAGTAACAAGGCCCCGGTTCTCTGGAACAGTAACAAGGCCGCGGTTCTCTGGAACAGTAACGAGGCCCCGGTTCTCTGGAACAGTAACAAGGCCGCGGTTATCTGGAACAGTAACAAGGCCGCGGTTCTCTGGAACAGTAACAAGGCCGCGGTTATCTGGAACAGTAACAAGGCCACTGTAGATTCACTGAAATATGCATCAGAAAACCTGTTTTCATTCACCATGTTTACTTACTAAAGCTCCCTATGTCCCAGAGAAGCTTTCACTTGTGCAGATATCTAGATAAATTCACTGTGTGCCCAGGGATCAGAGCACCCTCTCCAGTTTATTTCAGCGACTGGGTTTCTCTCGCACCCTCTTGTGAGTGTCCTTGACTGGAAGGTATAACACTGCAATAGACGGTGACTCTGGCAGTAACTGCCAGACTAATGTATAAAACAGGAAAAGAATAAATGAGTAGCAGCACGAACGCTGTACATTTGACAGCAGCTATTAAGCTGAAATGTGCCATTGAATAAGTAGAATATAACAGAGAGAGGTGACAACTGTGCTGAGCTGGAGTAAAAATGTTTAACTGGGGGAGGGCCAATTTCAGTGGGATGCGAACAGATCTGGCCTGGGTAAACTGGAATCAAAGATTGGCAGGCGAAACTGTAATGGAACAATGGGCTGCCTTTAAAGAGGAAATAGTTCAGGTATAGTTGAGGTACATTCCCATTCAGGGCTCCCTGGATGATGAAAGAGATAGAGAATATGATGAAGCAGAAAAAGAGCGCGTATGACAGATGTCAGGTTGCAAATACATCTGAGAATCAGGCTATATATAAAGGTCAGAGGAGAAGTGAAAAAGAAAATAAGAGGGGCAAAGAGAGGATATGAGAATAGAATGGCAGCCAACATAAAAGGTAATCCAAAAATCTTCTATCGGCATATAAATAGTAAAAGGGTAATAAGAGGACGTGTGGGGCCGATTAGGGACCAAAAAGGAGACCTATATGCATCGAGACAGAGGGTATGGCTGAGGTACTAAATGAGTACTTTGCATCTGTCTTCACCAAGGAAGAGGATGCTGCCATAGACATAGTAAAGGAGGAGGTAGTGGAGATACTTGATAGGATAAAAATTGATAAAGAGGAGGTATTGGAAAGGCTGGCTGTACCAGGAGCGGATGGGATGCATCCTAGGATGCTGAGGGAATTGAGGGAGGAAATCGCGGAGTTACTGGCCATAATACTCCAATCCTCCTTAGATACGGGGGTGGTGCCAGAGGACTAGAGAATTGCAAATGTTACACCATTGTTCAAAAAAGGGTGTAAAGATAAACCCAGCAACTACAGGCCAGTCAGTTTAACCTCGGTAGTGGGGAAGCTTTTAGAAACAGCAATTAGGGACAAAATTAAGTCACTTGGACAAGTGGATTAATTAAGGAAAGCTAGCATGGATTTGTTAAAGACAAATCGTGTTTAACTAACTTGATTGAGTTTTTTGATGAGGTAACAGAGAGGGTTGATGAGGGCAATGCGGTTGACGTGGAGTACATGGATTTCCAAAAGGCGTTCGACAAAGTGCCACATAATGGCCCAAAAATTAGTGCCGCTACGCGAGAGTACGCACTGCGTACTTTCGCGTATTCTGTCTCCAATTGCCGGTTTTCTGCATGCACTGCGCATGCGCTGAAAACCGGCACTTGGTGAATGGAAAAGGGGGCGGGTCCTAGGTGAACCGCGTGCGCGCTACAGGCTGCGCGCACGCAGTACACTTAGTGGTTTCAACGCGCAGGTAAGTACGGAAGATTCTACACATAAAAAAAGGAGGAGTAAGACCCACTTTTAACAAGGTAAGTAGTGAATTAAGTATTATTTTGAATTTTTTTTAACAGGTATATCTTTTTTAGAGACTTTAAAGACAGGTAAGTTTATTTTTATAACTTTTTAAAAGATTTTAAATTTTTTCAAAAATTAAATTTTTTATTTAAAATGGTTAATTTATTTAACTATACTTATTTTATTAATGTGATGGTTTTTTTAAAAATTTAATTGAGGTTTAGCGGTTCTTTTGGGGGGCTATAGTATTCATAACTTTCACAGCACTTATGTGAAAGTTATGAATGGAAGATGGTGTGCTGCCATTGGCTCTAACTGAGTCACGTGATCCCACAGCTCGCACGAATTAACTACGCCGGTGGGATACGCAAGCCCAGCACAGCAGCTGTCCAGAACATCAAGTTCGTGCGAGCTGGAACTGAAAAAGCCAACGCGGAGTGAGAGATCGCGGGGAGGCCTTACCCTCGCACGAAGGCTTCCTCACGAATTTTTGGGCCAATAGGTTTGCCAGCAAAGTTGAAGCCCATGGAATAAAAGGGACAGTGGCAGCATGGATACGGAATTGGCTAAGTGATAGGAAACAGAGTAGTGGTGAACGGTTGTTTTTCGGACTGGAGGAAGGGTCCTAGGATGCATCCCATCCGCTCCTGGTACAGCCAGCCTTTCTAATACTTCCTCTATCAATTTTTATCCTAATAAGTGGTGTTCCCCAGGGGTCGGTTCTAGGACCACTGCTTTTCTTGATATATATTAATGACTTGGATGTGGGTGTACAGGGCACAATTTCAAAATTTGCAGATGACACAAAACTTGGAAGTATAGTGAACAGTGAGGAGGATAGTTATAGACTTCAGGAAGACATAGACAGGCTGGTGAAATGGGTGGACATGTGGCAGATGAAATTTAACGCAGATAGGTGTGAAGTGATACATTTTGGGAGAAAGAATGAGGAGAGGAAATATAAACTAAAGGGTACAATCCTAAAGGGACTGCACGAACAAAGAGACCTGGGGGCATGTCTGTACAAATCGTTGAAGGTAGCAGGGCAGGTTGAGAAAGCAGTTAAAAAAGCTTACGGGATCCTGGGCTTCATGAATAGAGGTATAGAGTATAAAAGTGTGGAAATTATGATGAACCGGTATAAAACTCCAGTTCAGCCCCAACTGGAATACTGTGTCCAATTCTGGGCACCACACTTTAGGAAGGATGTGAAGGCTTTAGAGAGGGTGCAGAAAAGATTCACGAGAATGATTCCAGGAATGAGAGACTTCAGTTACGTGGATAGACTGGAGAAGCTGGGGTTGTTCTCCTTGGAGCAGAGATGGTTGAGAGGAGATTTGATAGAGGTGTTCAAAATCATGAGGGGTCTGGACAGAGTAGATAGAGGGAAACTGTTCCCATTGGCGGAAGGGTTGAGAACCAGAGGACACAGATTGAAGGTGATTGGCAAAAGAACCAAAGGCGACGCGAGGAAAAACTTTTTTACGCAGCGAGTGGTTAGGATCTGGAATGCACGGCCTGAAAGGGTGGTGGAGGCAGATTCAATCACGACTTTCAAAAGGGAGTTGGATAAGTATATGAAGGAAAGAAATTTGCAGGGCTACAGGTAAAGGGCGGGGGAGTGGGACTAGCTGAAGTGCTCGTGCAGAGAGCCGGCACAGGCTCGACGGGCCGAATGGCCTCTTTCCGTGCTGTAACCATTCGATGATTCTATGAACTATAATGTATATGTGGTGGTATTTTTTCTTTTCCTCCTCCACGGAGCCCCTCTCTCTCTCTCTCTCCGAAGGTATGAACAGACTCCATTTAATAAATAGTTTCCAAAGAGATGGCCTGAATTAAGCAAACTTTTAAACTTCAGTGAGCTACCAATCAAATATATATATTCGATTCAATCCCGACATTATATTTGAATTGAATGGCTTGACCTCTTTCCTTGGATGCCAGGAACTGATGCACAACTATTGTATGAACATAAACCAGGACATGTTCTGGCAGTGATGCTGGCTTTAACTCGTGCATACCATGACCAGAAGAAAGAAGCCAATACGATGAAATATACTGGACAAAAATGCTTCATTTTTGTCATACTGGGAATTGGAACAGTTTCCATTTCAGGCACCCAGTGTCAGGATCAGCGTTCTCGAGCAAGCTACAGACTTATGCTCCCTCTACACTGTCCCACTAAGCGCATTCAGGGCTGGTTTAACACAGTTAAATATAGAGTAAAGTTACCTCTCTACAGTCCCGTCCAGCACTTCCAGGACAGCTGTAATACAGCTAGATTCCCTTTCCTCTGCCACAACAATTTGCCTCCGCCCCAACCTAAGGAGAATGGCCCCTACTACATAATGTAACATTGGCATTTCCCATCCCAGCAACCTGTGGTAATTCATTGTCAGTTAGTGCTGAATAAGGGTATAGAAATACATAAGTTACAACAGGAAACAGGCCATTCGGCCCAACCAGCCAGTGTTGGTATTTACCCTTCACGTGAGAAACTAGTCCCAGTCACATTTACCCACCCTGTTCCCATGTCCCTTCATCCACCTGTCCAATCTAATCTTCAATGTTGACGTAGCTTCTGTCTCAACCACTAATCCTGGAAGTGAATTCCGCAGCCTCACAACTCTGTGCAAAGAGCTTTCTCCTGCCTCTGTTCGAAGTCTTGCATTTAATCTTGTATCTATGGCTCCTCATTCATCATTTACTGGAAACTCTTTGCATTTAATAATTGTAATTATTACCCAATAATACCTGTTGTTCAAATGAAAAAAGAGCCAATGTTTCAAGTCTTTCTTTTGTATTTCTATTTGCTCATATCAGGCAGCATCCTAGTGTTCTACCCTGTCTAAAGCCTCCCTACAGTGTGGAACCCAACCCTGCACACAGTACCCTTAACTGAGGTATTAGTAGGGTTTTATACAGGCTCACCATTATCGCTTGGCTTTTATATTCTACACCTGCTGATAAAACCTGGAATTCTTTTTGCTTTTTGTTGCAGCCTGAGATGCTGCCTTTAATGTCCTGTGAAGCTGTCCGCCAAATCCCTCTGCTCTTCCACAGCACCGAGCCTACTTCCTATAATAATAGAGTATAATTACTGCTAGAATTGTTCACCTCCCATTTACTGACATTGAACTCCATCTGCCAGACCTATTTTGGTCACATCTGCAAATTTTGACATCATATCCAAATCATTGAGAAACACAGTGGACAGAAGTGGCCCCAGAACTGAGCCCTGTGGGACACCATTACCAACTTCCAACCACTCTGAAGAACTGCCCTTAACTCCTACTCCAGGACAAGGGGTATAAACATAAGATAGCCACTAACAGATCAAATAAAGAATTTAAGAGCAATTTTTTCACAGAGAGCAGTGAGAATATGGAACTCGCTGCCGCAGGGAGTGGTTGAAGCAGTGAGCATTGACACGTTTAAGGGGAGGCTTGATACATACACGAGGGAGAAGGGAATAGAGGGATATAGGGGCAAAGTGGGAATAGATCATTGGAGTGGGAGGAGGCTCGTGTGGAGTATAAACACCGGCATAGACCAGCTGGGCCGAATGGCCTCTTTCTGTGCTGTAGATTCTATGTATTTCTATTCTCTTTTCTCCATTCAAAACAATTTTTAATCCAGTTTTCTATCTTTCCCCCTAATTCCGTACCCCTTAATCTTCTCCAATAATCTCCCCTGTGGTATCTTGTCAAAGGCTTTCCTGGTAGTCCATGTACAATACATCCACTACATTTCCCATTTACCATGCCTGTTACCTTCACAAAGAATTTTATGAGGTTTGTTGAGCACATTCCCTCTTTAAATCCATGCAGGCTGCTTTTAAACTATTTCATCTGTATCTGGGTGCATGATAATTTCATCCTTAATTTAAAAAAACTCGTTCTCCTTCCCACTAACCAACCTGTAATTACCCAGATTACCTCTGTCTCCCTTTATAAAAATGGGGGCACTACAGTGGCCACAAATATAATTTCTACAGCTTCTGCAATGTCCTTTCTCAGGATCCCAAGATGTAACCCATCACGCTTTACTGCTTTGTCTTCCTTCAGCTTCACTTAATTTAGCTCAAATTTAACTTTTACCCATACAATATCACTCATCTCACATTCAACCACTTAAGGACTCCCCTCCTCTCCGATATCCTGCGCTTTAGTAAAAGCCTTATTAAATACTTATTAAATACCCTTATTAAGTACTTATTAAATACCCCTGCCATTTTTTGATCATCCACAAATTGACAATCTTCTCGAGTCCCACCTCGCTTTGAACAATTCTCCTTTTGCTGATATGCTTGTAAAATACTTTACTATTTTTGATTTTTTTTTTAATCTTTTCCTCATATTCCCTCTTGGCTTTCCTTGTCCCACTCTCATAGAATCATAGAAATTTACGGTTCAGAAGGGGGCCATTCGGCCCATCGTGTCTGTGCCGGCCAGAAAACAGCTATCCAGCCTAATCCCACTTTCCAGCTCTTGGTCCGTAGCCCTGTAGGTTACAGCACTTCAAGTGCATATCCAAGTACTTTTTAAATGTGATGAGGGTTTCTGCCTCGACCACCCTTTCAGGCAGCGAGTTCCAGACCCCCACCACCCTCTGGATGAAAAATGTTCTCCTCAACTCACCTCTATCTACCAATTACTTTAGACCTATGCCCCCCAATTATTGATCCTCCTGCTAAGGGAAATAGGTCCGTCCTAGCCACTCTATCTCGGCCCCTCATAATTTTATACACCTCAGTTAAATCTCTCCTCAGCCTCCTCTGTTCCAAAGAAAACAACCCCAGCCTATCCAATCTTTCCTCATAGCTAAAATTCTCCAGTCCTGGCAACATCCTCGTAAATCTCCTCTGTACCCTCTCTAGTGCAATCACATCTTTCCTGTAATATGGTGACCAGAACTGTATGCAGTACTCTAGCTGAGGCCTAACTAGTGTTTTATACAGTTCAAGCTTAACCTCCCTGCTCTTATATTCTGTGCCTCGGCTAATAAAGGCAAGCATCCCATATGCCTCCTTAGCCACCTTATCTACCTGCCCTGCTACCGTCAGGGATCTGTGGACATGCACTCCAAGGTCTCTCTGTTCCTCTACACTTCTCAGTATCCTACCATTTATTGTGTATTCCCTTGCCTTGTTAGCCCTCCCCAAATGCATTACCTCACACTTCTCGGGATTGAATTCCATTTGCCACCTCTCTGCCCACCTGACCAGTCCATTGATATCTTCCTGCAGTCTGCAGCTTTCTCCCTCACTATCAACCACACGGCCAATTTTTGTATCATCTGCAAACTTCTTAATCATGCCCCCTACATTGAAGTCTAAATCATTGATATATACCACAAAAAGCAAGGGACTGATTACTGAGCCCTGTGGAACCCCACTGGAAACAGCCTTCCAGTCAAAAAAACACCCATCGACCATTACCCTTTGCTTCCTGCCACTAGGCCAATCTTGGATCCCACTTGTCACTTTCCCTTGGATCCCATGGGCTTTTACTTTTCTGACCAGTCTGCCAGGTCTTTCAACATCTTTTATTTTCTCATTCTCCTTTAGTTTGTCCATTATTATTCCTATAGTCCTCATAAGCCTCATCTTCCATTTTAATTGCTTTCTAACCTCTTTATTTATCCATGGCATCCTAAAACTACGAGTGGTTTCCTTTTTTAATGGAATATACTTATTCTGGGTTGTTTTTTTAAACACCCCACTGTTGCTGCACAGTTTCTTCCCCCACCTCCCCTCAGCAAGCTCACTCCTCATCTCTCAAATCTGCCCTAATCCAATCTGGTCCAGTTTCTGTACTGACCTTTTCCCTGTCTAGTTGGATCTTAAACCTTATCATTATTGTGCTCACTATTCCCAAGGTGCTCACCCACATTTAGCTCTGCCCGATCTATTTCATTGCTCATAACCAGATCCAGCAACACCTCCACCCTTGTAGGCTGACTGACACCGTGCTCGAGGAAGGAGTCCCGTACACTTTGCAGGAATCCCATTCCCCCTCTGTCCCAATTGATAGTGGATAAAATCTCCCAGAACACTAATTTTGTTGCTCCTACTCCTCTCTCTCATCTGATTGCGGATTTCCTCTTCCATTCCCTCCCCACAATCAGGAGATCTTTAACACACCCCAACTACTGGAACAAGCCCTTTTTATCTTTGAACTCCAACCATATTGACGATGTCTGTCCCCTTCCCCGTCTACATCACTCCTCTCTGCAGCCTGTATTCCCTCTTTCCCCAATATTTACCACGCCACCTCCTTTCTCATCTTTCTATCCCTCCTAAATATATTATATCCTGATTGTTTATTATCCATTCTTGTCTAATTGCCAGCGCGGTTTTTGTTAATGCTATTAAGTCCAGATCTTCCTGTAAGGTAATTGCTTCCAACACCCCAGTTTATTTCCCACACTGCGTTTTAACCTTTTTGTTTTGCTTTTTTTTTTAAACACTGCTCATTTTCCCCTGGTGTTGTCTGGTACCCCCTACTCTTGCTTCAGTCTTTTCCCTATTTGTAACACGTCCATATGATTTTATTCCACTACTTCATGTCCCTCTCGCTGAATTGTTTTCTGCATGAATATTATTCTCCTCTATTTCTCCTTTCTCTATTAGCTGACCCAGGTCGTTTTTATTTTCCCAGTTTCCCCACCCCTTCCTAGTTGAAATGCTCATTACATTCCTATCTAACAGTTTTCCCAGTACATTCCCTTGCTCCCTGCTCAGATGTCGCCTGTCCTTGCGGAATAGCTCCAATCCATCTCAGAACTGGTGCCAGTGCCCAGCAACGTGGAATCATTCTTCCAGGCACCTCTCCTTCAGCCATGGATTGATTCCCCTAATCCGGCCCTTCCCCACATGGCTGGAGAGCTATCCTGAGCTGACCACCTGGGAGGTCCAGCTCCGACGCTCCTGTGCTGTGAGCCAAGTCCACCAAGAGCTAGGTTGAGAGTGTCCAAATTCATTTCATGTCGAACCCTTCCTTCCAACAGACAAACTCACCCCAATCTGGAATGGATTTGGATTTGGGCCCAGTGGTGAAAGGTCAGCCGCAGGTATTGTATGTTTTTAATGTTAGTTTATCTTCTAATATCTTTCTCCTTTCTTGTCCCATTAGCCTTACAAAGGATCACAGGAAGAGACCAAAATACAACAAATTGCTTGTAAGTATTCCAAGTGTGATGGTTTAATGGGAACAGCTTGCGTTTAATACACCACTTCTCCAGTGTCCCTTTCCCACCACTTGTTCATGTTCTGAAAAGCACACAGAACTGGAGTTTGTTGGGAGTGGTCCAGCTCCAAGCACTCGCTGTATGAGATATAGTGAGCAGCGAGCGCCAAGTCTGCATTTCACTCCAGCAGTTCTGTTGGCATCCTGCGTTCTTCACAGTGGCAGTGTGTCCAGGACTGTTTTCTCAGTAAGTTTGTTACTCCTCCAGCAAGGGAAGGAACACAACTTGTCCTGGTTCTGGGTAATGGCGTGGAGTAAGTAGGTCACATTTAGGAAGCAGTGATCTCAATGTAACTAGCTTCAGTGTAAGAATAGAAAACGAAAGTCAAGGACGAGGATACTTGGCTGGGGAAAAAAGATAAAAAGGACCTTCCCCACATTAAATGGAAGGACAAATTGGTGACTAGAAACTAGATCAACAAAGGGAAATATTTAAACAGGAGATGGCAAGGATACAAAATAAACATATTCCAGGACGAGAAATGGGGAGTGCGTCAACAACTGGGGACCCGTGGATGGAAGATTTGATCATATTTGAAACTAAAAAATGAGCATTTAGGATTCTCAGGACCGACCGTGAAGAGCATTGGGCCAAATATGGAGAATATAGGAAAGTTGCAAAAAGAGAGATTAGGAAGACTGAGAGCGTGCAAGAGAAAAATAACTAAAACATAAAGGGCAGTAAAAGGCTTTTTATAGGCACATTGGGAGGGAGAGGATAGACAGTATGGGGTTGGGTCACTAAGAGACGGAGGTGGTGCGAGTGAGGGAGGGGCAGAGTTACTAAATTAGGACTTCGCATGAGCTTGATAGATGGGTGAATTTTGGGACTGTACAACCCGCAGTGGAGGGTGTAAGACAGATAATGGAGATTATTATTCAAAAAGAGATGGTCCTAAAGAACTTACTGAAACCCAAGGACCTGACTGACCGACAAGGATCCTGGGGAAGCTGGGACAGAAATTCTGAAAGCTCTGATTATAAGTTTTCAAAGTTCTGTGAACGGGGAATTGTGCCAGAGGAGTGGAGAGGGGGAAATGGGACTCTTCTCTTCAAAATAATATAGACGGGGACAAACCGGGGAATTCTAGTCCAGTTAGTCTCACTTCAGTTGGTGAACTGAAATACTGGGAGAAACGTGAGTAAATCAGGGCCAATCCCATGGACTCTAAAAGGAAGGTCACGCTTGACCAAAGTAATCAAATTCTTTGAAGAAATAACGAGAGGAAAGGAAATGCAGCAGATGTGGTGTTTATGGATTTTCCAAAGCACTTGATAAAGTATCAGGTACAAGACTTCTGGAAAAGATACCGGCACCTGGAACTGAGGGGCTGTGTCCTCTTTATTAGAACTAGTTGGGAGGCAGAAAGCTAAGGGTCGGGTGAAGGGCATTTCTGGGACTGGGAACATGTGAATGATGTTCCACCAGGGTCTTTGTTGGGACTGTTCCAACTCACTATATACGCATCAATTATCTGGACTTGGGAACTGAGAGAATATTGAAGTTTGTTGATGACACCAGATTGGGGATATGAGCGATTGTGAGAGACTGGCTGGCAGGGTGGGTGGGTAAGGGCAGGTGGAGGAAAATGTGAAGTAAACATTTTAGAAGTAAGAATAGAGAAAGGAAATGCACCTTAAATGGTGAAATGTTAAATGGAGCAGAGGAACCTTGCTGTGTAGATACGCACATCATTAAAGGTGTGACTGAGAGTAGATCAGACCTTAAAAGGCAAACCGAATTCTTGGCTTGGTAACTACAGGAATAGAATACAAAGGAAGGCACTCGTGTTGAACTGCTACAAGACCTTAGTTGGGCCACAGTTGCAGTTTTGTGCTATAGGAAGGATGGAAAAGCAATGGGAATGTTGTAGTGCAGATCCACAGGGATGTTATCCAGGATGGGGTTTGCAGTTATGAAGAGACTTGAGGTGTTGGGGCTTTATCTTGTCCTAATGCTCCCTGTGTGCTTGGCTGGGCGACATTAACACCCTCATCCTCTCTCACTGCAGGAACATAATTTCATCAAACGCTACGAGACGCTAGAGGTGGACGTGGCTTCGTGGTTTAAAGAAGTCATGGCAAAGACCGAGTCTCCACGCTCGAGCAGTATCCTCAGCCAACAGCACCTCCCCATCTTCTCCAGGTAGCCAGCAGAGCGGCAAATGGACGTGCGGGGGAGAGAGAGGCGGCAAGTCACCACCAACGCCCACATCATCAGGCAAAGCTCCTGAGGCCGATGAATTGTACATAGCCTATCCATGGTCTTTCTGTCCAGTGTTGTGTTCTTTTTAATTGACTCAGGAGTCTGGGTTGTTGTGTGTTTGAAGATACTTTCAGTCTTCTCGTCAGTAGAGAGTAAATGAGGAAAGGTGTTGCAGACCACATCTTGGACTGAGGGTTTGTCTCACTGTTACTGTGAAAAGCTGACACGCTGCCGTTAACCTCTGCCCTCCCCCATTAACCTCTCCTCACAGGATAGATGGTCATTGCACGCTGCAGAGAAATTGCAACTTTATATAGTGTTTAAATATTACCGGGTTATGCACTGTGATCAAAAAAAGAAAGAAAAGGATTTTACCTAATTTATTAAATATGAAAGTGTAGCTGATGTGAACTCTGGATGTATTAGTGTGCAGGCACCTGTGTTATTACAATAGTCTAGTGTGTTTCAAACGCATGAGAAACTGCTGCTTTATTTTGTTTCAAACAGTGACTTTTAAAGCCTTTTTGGAAAGGGTTCAGATCAGACGGGCTTGCAGAATTACTCTTTGCAGTGAAAGTCTGGCAGAATATACCAAACCAGTTTGCTTGGGTATTTTTTTTCTTGTTGGTTGTTTTGATGCGGTGTGTGATGATGCACGCCTAGTGCCAGCACTGTGGGCTCACTGACTGGGTGATCAAAGGTTTAGTAAACGGCCTCCGTGGGCAGAGGATGAACGGTTTCTGTGGGCAGAGGAGGAGCGTCCAGTGGGCAGAGGAGGAGGCCCCAGTGGGCAGAGGAGGAGGCCCCAGTGGGCAGAGGAGGAGGCCCCAGTGGGCAGAGGAGGAGGCCCCAGTGGGCAGAGGAGGAGGCCCCAGTGGGCAGAGGAGGAGGCCCCAGTGGGCAGAGGAGGAGGCCCCAGTGGGCAGAGGAGGAGGCCCCAGTGGGCAGAGGAGGAGGCCCCAGTGGGCAGAGGAGGAGGCCCCCGTGGGCGGAGTCTGAGGCCCCAGTGGGCGGAGGAGGAGGCCCCAGTGGGCGGAGTCTGAGGCCCCAGTCGGCAGAGGCTGAAGCCTCAGTGGGCAGAGGAGGAGGCCCCAGTGGGCAGAGGCTGAAGCCTCAGTGGGCAGAGGAGGAGGCCCCAGTCGGCAGAGGAGGAGGCCCCAGTGGGCAGAGGCTGAAGCCTCAGTGGGCAGAGGCTGAGGCCCCTGTGGGCAGAGGAGGAGGCCCCCGTGGGCGGAGGCTGAGGCCCCCGTGGGCGGAGGCTGAGGCCCCCGTGGGCGGAGGCTGAGGCCCCCGTGGGCGGAGGCTGAGGCCCCCGTGGGCGGAGGCTGAGGCCCCAGTGGGCGGAGGCTGAGGCCCCCGTGGGCGGAGGCTGAGGCCCCAGTGGGCGGAGGCTGAGGCCCCAGTGGGCGGAGGCTGAGGCCTCAGTGGGCGGAGGCTGAGGCCCCAGTGGGCGGAGGCTGAGGCCCCAGTGGGCGGAGGCTGAGGCCCCAGTGGGCGGAGGCTGAGGCCCCAGTGGGCAGAGGAGGAGGCCCCAGTGGGCGGAGGAGGAGGCCCCAGTGGGCGGAGGCTGAGGCCCAAGTGGGCGGAGGCTGAGGCCCCAGTGGGCGGAGGCTGAGGCCCCCGTGGGCGGAGGCTGAGGCCCCCGTGGGCGGAGGAGGAGGCCCCCGTGGGCAGAGGAGGAGGCCCCAGTGGGCGGAGGCTGAGGCCCCAGTGGGCAGAGGAGGAGGCCTCAGTGGGCGGAGGCGGAGGCCTCAGTGGGCAGAGGAGGAGGCCTCAGTGGGCGGAGCAGGAGGCCCCAGTGGGCGGAGGCTGAGGCCTCAGTGGGCAGAGGAGGAGGCCTCAGTGGGCGGAGCAGGAGGCCGAGTGGCTGTCAGTCCTGCTGCAGCCTGAAATCCCACTTGTGCTGGCAATTTCTTTTTAAAAAACCTGCATAGTTGATGCTGTACATACGGGTGCCAGTGCAATTTGGGTGATTTATGCCAGTGTCCCAGTTGCCACTGGTCTGCCTTGGGGTTGCTGATGCTCGATGCATCAAGCCCAATGGGTGACTTTTTTTTTAAACTGGGAGAAAGTATAGGGACTGATTCTGAATCCTAACAAACCTATGCTTGTGCTTTCTCTGCACTTGCCTCTAATATATTTACTGCCAGGATACACTACAGCTGATCAGTTCAGTTTCTTACTGGTTCCCAACTGCTTGCAGCATCAGCTAGAGGATGTTTTGACGTTTGAGAGGTTGCACCTGCGAATGAAGCTTTACACAGCAGTCAGACCAGGTCCCAGCCACGGCCCATCTGGATGGTGCCTAGTTTGGACAGTCAGCACCTGCAGGTTGATGGGCTGTCCCTGGTTTCGAACTCTCTCTAGTACTGAAGCCTCTGTTATGGGACGTGCTGAAACTGGAGGTAAGGGAGGGTTTGTGCCCTGGAATGGATTGCCTGTCACACAGGGTTATATTGGCACTGGGCCATTCCATGAGCACTGACACAGGGCGAACTGGGCACACGATAGAGCTGGCATTGCAGCCAGCTCCTTTTTTGTGCTTTGAGGCTTAGTTATTTTTAAATTAAATTGCCTGTTCCTGAGCGTTGAAAGCAGCTGATGCTGGTACATTCAACGCCAATCTTGCTGCTGAAGTACTGATTTCAGGAACTAGCTTCAGTTGGTTGCAATATCAAACCAATCAAGTCACTTATCTTGATTTTACACCCAAGCTGTCCAAGGGTTGCAGCTGTTTCTGAGTTGAAGATTTGCATTACAGATCGCGTCCGTCAGTATCCTTTCCCAAAGCGGCCTCTACACATTAGGCTGAAATCGGGCTCCCAGTGTGGAGCCCCACCCGCTAGTCAGGGAATCGTGGGAGAGCGCCCAGGATTTCCCCGTGACGTTCCTGGTGGGCAAGGATCCCCACCTGGAGTGCATCCCTATTGATGAAATCAAACCATCTTCATCAGTTGTTCTGAATCACGGTCTTTTTTGCACGCTGCTTCAGTGTAAGCAGAGCCACTCTGCTTTAACATTCGGTTCCCGGCACACTCAATCCTGTTGTAATTTTCTAGATCCAATCTTTAGTCCACACTTGGGGATTTAGGTTGCTTCACCAAATAATGTGATTATTTTTATTTATATATATATATATATATATATATATATATCTCTATATATTTTTTAAGAGAAATAAAATAAACGCTAGAGCATTTGAACAATGTCTGCTTTCCTCGGGGCCCAACCACCTCTTTCTAACTAGAAAGTATAATTCCTGCTGTTTTGGGGGAAGCTGAAAAATCTAACTTCAATTTGGATATAATTTGGAAGGAGCAAGAGCCTGTGCATTTAGTTTAGAACTGGGAGGCACGGTAAGTGTATAATGGGGCTGAGGGTTTTGGTTAGAGGGACGAGTGAGAGCAGAAGATAGAGAGGGCAGGATGTGAATTTGGAAGGTTGTTCAAAGGTTAATAATGGCGAAGGTAGCTATTTGTAATATGTTGGGGGTTTTCATTGTCTGGGGTACACAGTAACAGCACATCTGTTTAATCTTTCTCTAGATTACCCATATGGGCTTGTGTTACAAAGTAGGCTGAAGAGTAAAGCCTAGAAATGTTATTACTGAAATGGATTTATTCCTGGGAGCAGATAGAAACGAAGAATAAGTTAAAAATAAAGGACCATAGTAAGGAATGCCTCTTAAATATAGTTTCAGAAACAAATAAGTATTGTGTTTACTCAACAATCTAGTTAAATATTCCCTAGAGTTTAGAAGAATAAGAGGTGATCTCATCAAAACGTATAAAATTCTTGCAGGGCTTGACAGGGTAGATGCAGGGAGGATGTTTCCCCTGGCTGGGGAGCCTAGAACCAGGGGTCACAGTCTCAGAATACGGGGTCGGCCATTTAGGACTGAGATGAGGAGAAATATTTTCACTCAAAGGATTGTGAATCTTTGGAATTCTCTATCCCAGCGGGCTGTGGAGGCTCAGTTGTTGAGCCTATTCAAGACAGAGATTTTTGGATACTAAGGGAACCAAGGGATATTGGGATAATGCGGGAAGGTGGAGTTGAGGTCGAAGATCAGCCATGATCTTATTGAATGGCGGAGCAGGCTCGAAGGGCTGAATGACCTACTCCTGCTCCTACTTCTTATGTTCAGATATACAGCTACAGTTTATTTAAAATACCTGGGCTGGAAACTGCAGATGGGATGTGAAGAGTTGGACGGTGACTGTGGTCAGAATGTCTTGGACTTTTGGCAAATATCAGGTCCTGATGCATGAGGGACAACAGACTGATACAACTAGCACAGCTGCAGAAATCATTTATTTCACAGTCACTTGGATACAAAACATTCTGTGATTCACACAAAGACTGCACTGAATAATATCAAGAGTTGGGAATGGAATTTCTCTGAATCCAGTTGTGATGCTCTGGAAACTAGGAATTGAGCGCTTTTTTCTAATGTGTTCAGAATAACTTTGAATATTCCTGCACCAGTACTTCAACAAATCCATCAAGCTGCGGGATCGATCCACTTCTACCTTGTAATCCTCTCCACTTGGCTTTTAAATATGGCTTTGAATATTGGATGATCCAGATCACCAGTAAAGAGAACGAACATGCTTTGATAAATAGGACCATATCCCATTGCCAGGCTGTCCGATAGATTACTTATGAAGTCCAGTAAACCAAAAGGTTCCCTTTCTCTGAAAACCCTCAGATGTATCATCTGTGCACCAGAAACTGGGATTTCTGGTCTGAGTGACTAACCCAAGACTGCCTGAACGCACCTGTTTAATGCACTACTGAAGAACACCCTTCAAATGGCCAACAACTGGTAGAAACACAGAGGCAACCAGAGATCGTTCAGTGTGCCTGTCATTACTCACCTCTCAGGATCCAATGTGACTTGGCACAATTGCAGTTCAGGAGTGTGAAAGAAAGAAAGAAGAAGAAAGAAAGACTTGCATTTCTGTCACGCCTTTCACTACCTCAGGACATCCCAAAGCGCTTTGCAGCCAATGAACTACTTTTTGGAGTGTAGTCACTGTTGTAATGTAGGTAACGTGGCAGTCAATTTGCTCACAGCAAGCTCCCACAAATAGCAATATGATAATGGCCAGATAATCTGTTTTAGTGATGTTGGTTGAAGGATTAATATTGGCCAGGACACCGGGGATAACTCCCCTGCTTTTCTTCAAAATAGTGCTGTGGGATCTTTTACATCCACCTGAGAGAACAGACGGGGCCTCGGTTTAACATCTCATCTGAAAGACGGTACCTGTGACAGTGCAGCACTCCCTCAGTACTGCACTGGAGTGTCAGCCGAGATTTTTGTGCTCAAGTCTCTGGAGTGAGAGATGAACCGACAACCTTCTGACTCCGAGGTGAGCGTGCTACCCACTGAGCCACGGCTGACCATCTGTAGGCCAATCTGTGCTGTGATGATGCACTCTGATCTTTTGCAAGACTGAGAAACAGGCACTGCCGAAGGCAGCAAAGATCCTTCCTCACGTATGTGATGGCAAAGCATATGATATCGAGCTTGGAGACACAGATACCCAGTGGAAAAGCTGAGAAGTACATGCAGAATGAGCAGTCTGCCTTCAGAATGGCACCACAAGGTGATCTAGCTGGGTAATGAGCTCCTCAGTCCAACCCTTGTTCTTCTGACAGTGGTATGAGTCATGGTGATGAGGCATGAGGTTCTGTATTCCAGTACCGGAGGTAATATCTAAAGATGGAAACCAATTTAGCAACAAAAAAAAGACCATTTGGCCCAACAAACAGCCTGGAATAGATTGCGGCATCAGGGTCTGTACAGCATGTGTGTAAAGGTCAGGGTCTGTACAGCATGTGTGTAAAGGTCAGGGTCTGTACAGCATGTGTGTAAAGGTCAGGGTCTGTACAGCATGTGTGTAAAGGTCAGGGTCTGTACAGCATGTGTGTAAAGGTCAGGGTCTGTACAGCATGTGTGTAAAGGTCAGGGTCTGTACAGCATGTGTGTAAAGGTCAGGGTCTGTACAGCATGTGTGTAAAGGTCAGGGTCTGTACAGCATGTGTGTAAAGGTCAGGGTCTGTACAGCATGTGTGTAAAGGTCAGGGTCTGTACAGCATGTGTGTAAAGGTCAGGGTCTGTACAGCATGTGTGTAAAGGTCAGGGTCTGTACAGCATGTGTGTAAAGGTCAGGGTCTGTACAGCATGTGTGTAAAGGTCAGGGTCTGTACAGCATGTGTGTAAAGGTCAGGCTGCACCTAAAAGATACTGTAGTGTCACGGTGGAATAGCTCCGTACTTTGTAGCTCCTGGAGTACAGGGAGTTTGAAAACTGCGAGGCTGCCCCCTACCCTTAAGCCAAGAACACAAAGGCAATGTTCAACAATTGTCCCTACTTTTCTTGATATATATTAATGACTTGGAAGTGGAAGTACAGGACACAAAACTTGGAAGTATAGTGAACAGTGAGGAGGATAGTGATCGACTTCAAGAAGACATAGACAGGCTGGTGGAATGGGCAGACACGTGGCAGATGGAATTTAATGCAGAAAAGTGTGAAGTGATACATTTTGGTAGGAAGAACGAGGAGAGGCGATATAAACTAAAGGGTACAATTCTAAAGGGGGTGCATGAACAGAGAGACCTGGGGGTATATGTGCACAAATCGTTGAAGGTGGCAGGGCAGGTTGAGAAAACGCTTAAAAAGCAGACGGGATCCTGGGCTTCATAAATAGAGGCATAGAGTACAAAAGCAAGGAAGTTGTGATGAACCTTTATAAAACAATGGTTCGGCCTCAACTGGAGTATTGTGTCCAATTCTGGGCACCGCATTTTAGGAAGGGTATGAAGGCCTTAGAGAGAGTGCAGAAAAGATTCACGAGAATGGTTCCAGAGGTGAGGGACTTCAGATACGTGGATAGACTGGAGAAGCTGGGTTGTTCTCCTTGGAGCAGAGAAGGTTGAGAGGAGATTTGATAGAGATATTCAGAATCATGAGGGGTCTGGACAGAGTAGATAGAGAGAAACTGTTCCCATTGGCAGAAGGGTCGAGAACCAGAGGACACAGATTTAAGGTGATTGGCAGAAGAACCAAAGGCGACATGAGGAAAAACCTTTTTTACGCAGCGAGTGGTTAGGATCTGGAATGCACTGCCTGAAAGGGTGGTGGAGGCAGATTCAATCGTGGCTTTCAAAAGGGAATTGGATAAATACCTGAAGGGGAAAGAAAAATTGCAGGGCTACGGGGTAAGGGTGGGGGAGTGGGACGAGCTGAAGTGCTCTTGCAGAGAGCCGGCACGGGCTCGACGGGCCGAATGGCCTCCTACTGTGCTGTAACCATTCGATGATTCTAATATTTTAACTGTGACTGCTCAGCATGGATTCAAACTTTTATCAACAATTGTTGCAGGGCTCGTAACTTGAAGTGCAAGTTTAAACCAAGTTTACAAACCCCAGAAATATCCGGATGGAGGTAGCTGGAAGAAATCTCAATGAATGTTGATGTACTATTTAACTCCATGGCACATGGCTCTCCAAGCTGCCTGAGCTCCCAGGTAGCCAGTTGATTGCGTACAGAGCAGTTCTTAAACACTGCCGTCTCAGATAGGCCTTTGAGAATCCTGTGCATTTGGCTATATCTTCAGCTGAGGAATAATGGGAGTCTGAGCTGGTATGGAGGGGTTTTCATGCAGCATGTTTGTGGAGGGAAAGCCTTGCAGGTGGTGTGTAGTCGTGCCATCGAGAACCAACCCAGAGCTCTTTCATTTGCACAAATGGCTACAATATTGTACAAACTGATTGTTGACTTTGCCCCCCCCCCCCCCCCCCCCCCCCGGCAACCAGCAAGCTCTAAGTTTTAAGTAACAGGCTAACCTGAAGATTAACAACAACCATATATTGCAGTAATCTCTACACTGGATTAAATGCTGTCTTGTGCTGCATTGCACATTCTCTTGCAATGGATGGATGTTGAACATGGACAAGTGCCTCACAGGCTGAAGCAGCTTAAATACTCCCTGTACAGTTAAATGGAAATATGAAGACTGCAAGAATTTGTATGTTAAGCAAAGTTCATAATCAGTTAATGGGTCTCTCTGAGTAATGTCTTTGTACATTTGGAGTAGAAAATTCCACCTGTGTTTGATCCTCTCCTCCCCTCTTGACCTTGACTTGAAATGAAGTTGTGATGTGCGGAATGTCGGCCACACAATATACAATCCTCTGACCAAATCCCAGAACTCAGGAGCTGAAGAACTGCAGTCAGTTTGTGGTCTAACCCATTTCATTCCTTTGAAGTCAGATGTCCAGCCAATAACAATATTTACTTTCATATAAATGCAATGTGACAGTGAAACAAAACCAGAATTCAGTGACGTGATCGCGTGCACACAGAACGAAAGGCATCTCTGTCTGTGCAGCTCCCACTGCTGACATGTCCAGTCTAATCAAATCACTTTCTATCCATTGCCCTTTTGGAACACAGAAACTTCTGATTACATCAAGGCATCTATTAGCAATTTAAATCAGTGACTCTGGAATCCAAGCCTAATCACCAACGAGCAGAAGCCTCTGATCCACTGTGCCAACAGAAGCAGTCTGCTTCTCATGATGCTGTTTCTTCTTCACATTGTCTGAATTGGGAATTCAGTCAGAAGTTGTGCAAATGCCCTGAGATGAATCTGAGTGTTATTAAACAGTCCATTGAACAGTGCTGGGCTTGCTGGTCCAGAGATAGCCCTCTGTGCTTGTGCTGGGATGTGTGATCTGGAAACGTGCAGGCTTTGAAATGCTTCAGTAAATTTAAAGTTCATGTTCAAACTTGTTCAGACGGAGGTGAGAAAGAACTTGCGGTCTCTTGCTCGTTGATGAGAGCATCCGTGTGCAGGCATTGTGAGGGGCAGCTACAAGTTATACAATAGCTGATTTCTCAGCTCTGTGTAAAAGCATCAACATTTACCACTAGGTTAGCGATTCAGCGCAACTGTCCCTGTGGTGGGGTTCTGTGTGAGAGCCTTGTTATGAGTAAGTAAAGTGTCCAAGTAAAGGTTCTGTCACGGCCTGCTAGACCCACACCAAGATTGTGCAGTCCATGTTTCTCTGGGCATCGCTGGCAAGGCCAGCATTTATTGCCCATCCCATTACCAAGTGCTGTTGCTTGAAATATAGGGGGAAAGATATGTGAGAGAGTATGGGGAAGTGAGAAGGTAAGAGAGCCGAGACTAAGGAGCACAGCTGAAGGAAATATGGTGGTCATGTGATTTTTATTGATATTTCTGTCTCCCCTTCACACTGCTTTGCACAGGCCAGTTTTAAATTAAAAATGTATTTTTAAACATTCAGCTTCCCCCCCCCCCCCCCCCACCCTCTGCAATTAAGGCTATAATACAAGAGCAAGATTTGTTGGCTGATGTGACCATGGGAGGGAGAGAAGCCCATTTGCCCCATGGAGTACACTTCCCCCCTTTCAGGGTCATTGTTCATTTTCCCACCCCAAACCCGCATCACTTCACTCCCTCGTGAATCAAAAATGAATGCTGAGCGAATATTTGCTGCACCTAAAGTTAGCACACTAAGAGCTGGCTGTGTGTCGCACACTCTCGGGCTGCGGTAATCCTGAGGGAAGTTTTTAACTGGCTTCTGAAGTTCGAGGCCTTTTGCGATAAACCATCCGTCAAACATTTTCAATCCAGCTCAGAGAAATCTTGTAGTTTAGGCCTAATAAGATCAACAGAAAAAAACCAAAGAAAATGATTACCTGATAGAAGCTTTGATCTTATTGGGAATTGTATCGCTTTAAAATGGCAGGTTTATTGACCACAACAGATTGTACCAGTAAGCTGCATCTTATAAAGCTATTTGTTCGATTGGAGTTCTCTGCCATGTATGTGTCAACGAGAATTCTGGCCAACTAGAAACCTCGGAACAGTTTCACTGTCACAGCGACTCTGCAAGGCTTTCAATGTTGAACTCTAAAGCCTCAAAGTGACTTTGTGCAATGTTAGTGTACAAACATGCTAATATAGCACACAATGCACGTGTACGGTAATATCGCACCGTGTAATCAGTGTGCAGACACACTAAGCGTTTATGCACTACAGTGCAACTCCAAGGCCCAAGAGGCTGATCCCTTCCGATGGGTTGTCGACTGTCAGTCCCCTTGACCCTTGTCGTGGGTAATGGCGATGGCTGTGTGGACTGCGTGTGAGTGTGTGGCGGACCGGGCCGGAGGTGAAATAGACTGCTAATGTTTCTATTTAATTTGAAATCCTCGATACTGAATGTGTTTCACAGGGACGAGCTGGCCAATAATTTGTCAAATCCCACCTTCTGATTAGCCGCAAGCTCATGTTCATGATTCTGGTGGATATTGCAACCACAATATTTATATCAAATATACGTTTTGAGGGAGTGAAACCATGTAGTTGGGGAAGTTGTGTTTGTCTATTTGAGCAAAATCAGGAAGCACTTCTTGACACAAAAAGTAGTAGAAATTTGGAACTCTCCCCCAAAATGCTGTGGATGCTGGGGGTCAATTGGAGCTTTCAAGACTGAGATCGATCGAATTTTGTTCGGTAAGGGATATGGAGCATAGACGGCAAAATTAAGTTAAGATGCAGATCAGCCATGGTCCAGTTGAATGGTGGAGCAGACTCAAGGGGCTGAATGGCCTCCTCCTGTTCCTTATATTCCTATTCCTCTTTGATCGGCAATGTGTAAGGTGCAGTTGGAGGGATTCAACTTGGTCCTGAAATAGGTGGTGGGGCTCACTGGAGGGCCACTACTCATGACAGCTTTTGAAGTCCTTCTGATGGATAAGGACCCAGCTAGGTCCTTCTTTAAAAGCACTATTTTGCCCACCTGAAGTCTGGATAGATTGGAACGGGCAGGAATGGAGGGGGCAGGCGGGGAGCGAGAGGGGAAGGATTGATCACTTCACTGAGAATTCATCCTTGAATTCTGGAAACCACTTTTGAAAAAGCTTCTGCTCCCACAATCTCTGAACCCCCCCCACCACCTGAACAGTGTGTTGCGGGCACATTTCTTGCCAGTTTGATGTAGCTTTGCACGAGTTAATGTTGGTTAGCCCTCTTCCGCTGGAGTGCACATCTGTGTAAGCAGCTGCTGACTGCACAGCTTGTGAATTGGCATTTGGCTTTTTTTAGCTGTCCACACACGCGCGCACACACACACACACTCGGTGCCTTGGTTTATTGTGTGTGTTGTTCTCGGAGTGCAGGCAGTCTCTCTGCTCCCTCCCAGATGCAAACAGCAGTGTGCTCAGTGTGTAGACTGTGTCCAAGAGCCCCTGGTGCAGAGCCTGGGCGACAATACTAAGAAATAAATCAATCATAATGGTTCAATCTATCGGTCGGTTGGATGTCTTCAAAAACAAAAAAAAATGCAGTTTTATTGCATTTTTATTTTTTTATGTTTTAATTTTGAACAAGGTTTTTATTGTAATCTCTGCAGTTAACGTCTGACTGCAAAGTTCACACCGTTGGCTTATACATTGCATGCATATCACACAGAGACAGCCAAAGTGAGCATTACATATAGTACATTGGCCAGAGAAGTAGGATTTAGCAATTCACAATATATCGATTGCATGTTAATTTATAGGGCTTATTATGGGATGTGTTATGTTGGGACAGGTCCAGTATTTCTCTTGTTGCGAGTAGTGAGATCACTGCAGGGTATTTAGTAGGTTCTATGCTATAGACCAATCGCATTTCACATGTCAGGCAATAGAGGTATTCATTTGTAAAATACCAGCTATAAGTAAGAATTGTTTCTCCTTTCTGTATTATTGGCACCATGTTTGTCGGGCTCTCAGCTGGGATGTCACGATACAAGGTCAGAGTGATTGGGTGTTGGCAGATTACAATGGGCTGGGTACCTGAAATGATTAAACACTAGATTTGGGCCAATGAGGATTAAATTCTGCTGGGGCTCACTCAGCCTTTTTTCCTTTTTGAGGTGGATCAACTAAGTGCTTCACCTTAAACGTGGGGAAGAGTAGGAGGTTGCAGCGAGTGTGCACAGTTTTGTCCACAATGTCCAAAGGACATCTTCAGGGACCCTGGCCATCGCCAGTAGAAGCAGTTCAGCACTGCCTAATCCTGCCCTCTGGTGGTGACAAGACAGCTGCCCCTCTCGCCTCGCTCTCTGCCCCGCCCTCCTCCCCTCTCCGCCCCGCCCTCCTCCCCTCTCGCTCCTCCCCTCTTGCCCTCTCGCTCCGCCCTCCTCCCCTCTCGCTCCTCCCCTCTTGCCCTCTCCGCCCCGCTCTCCTCCCCTCTCCGCCCGCTCTCCTCCCCTCTCGCCCCGCCCTCCTCCCCTCTCCGCCCTCCCCTCCTCCCCTCTCGCCCCGCCCTCCTCCCCTCTCGCCCCTCCTCCCCTCTCGCCCCGCCCCCCCTCCCCTCTCGCCCTCCTGCCCTCCTCCCCTCCCGCCCTCCTCCCCTCTCGCCCCGCCCTCCTCCCCTCCCACCCTCCTCCCCTCTCGCCCTCCTCCCCTCTTGCCTCTTCTCTTTTCCCCCCCATCTCAATTGATGTTTGCTGAGAATCATGTTCATTCAAATCTTTTTTCCCCCCTGAGGAGACCGCAGTTGCCATGAGTTGGCCCAGACATCTTGCCCATTTACACACATGGTTTCTCTCCCCAGCTTCAGATTTCACACCTACTATTACTGCCAAGAAACTACGCTTATGTTTACTCTTCTTGACTGTTTTGGATTGTGATGGGCCCTGAAGGATCGGGGTTGCGAGGTTAGTGGGTAAATGATTTCAAATCATCTGTAGCCCAGCCCTGACCTCCGAAGCCTTGTACAGTGACACTTGAGTTGTGTAGCTCGTTCTTATGGGTGATGGAGGAAGTGAGACTGTTACACATGGATGTGGAAAAACTAGAATGGTAGGAAATTGCTTATTATGTGGCTCTTGCATGAATAATGTTTTATTTAAAAAAAAATCTAAAAAAGCTCTAATAGATGATTTCTATTTATTTTGTGTTTCATGTGACTAGTACAGAGAGTGGATGGAGTCGTCTCCTTTGTATTTTATGCCATTGTATTGTGACTATCTCAGGACTTTGAGAAGAGCTCATTCTGGCATTGGCTTTCCCGATTCCTTCCTCTCTGATGCAGACCAGGCATGTTTTTCTCTCCTTGGTTTACATATTTATGCAGCCTTTAATTCTCCCCTCGCCCAATGAGATACAAAGCTCAACAAACGCAGTTCTTGGTGCTCAGCTCATCAAGGAGCGAGATCGAATCCTGCTGTATTTGTGAGTCTCCCTCTATTCTGTCTCCTATCATCTGATTAAAAGATGCATTCATTCACTTGTCTGTGTTTTGTATTGAAGCCCCCTCAGGCCAGCAGGGAGCTGCCCTCAGTGTCTCCCGTGGTGGGAGGGCCCACACTTGGCTCACGAGGCAGCACAGCACTTAGACACAATACGTCCAAGCTCCCGAATAATGACATTGCAGTGTAGCTGGAGAGAGGGTGAGGCGGTAAAACAGCAAAGCTCGGCTCCAGCTACTCATCTGCTTTTGGTAAACCAAGTTTAAGGAAAGATGTTCGGCCTGTTTACCGTTTGTTAAGAGAATGTATGTGCATCGAATCTAAAAGTCCAAGTTGTGCGTTTCTGTTTTTTTATATATTGTATTATATTTTTCCCTTTTGGACATTTTGTATAAGATCATTAGGTAGGGAGACCAGACTTGCTCAATAGTGACTGCTGGTCACCGTGTGGAGCCGAGCCCGGTCACTGCGTGCCGCGTGGAGCCGAGCCCGGTCACTGCGTGCCGCGTGGAGCCGAGCCCGGTCACTGCGTGCCGCGTGGAGCCGAGCCCGGTCACTGCGTGCCGCGTGGAGCCGAGCCCGGTCACTGCGTGCCGCGTGGAGCCGAGCCCGGTCACTGCGTGCCGCGTGGAGCCGAGCCCGGTCACTGCGTGCCGCGTGGAGCCGAGCCCGGTCACTGCGTGCCGCGTGGAGCCGAGCCCGGTCACTGCGTGCCGCGTGGAGCCGAGCCCGGTCACTGCGTGCCGCGTGGAGCCGAGCCCGGTCACTGCGTGCCGCGTGGAGCCGAGCCCGGTCACTGCGTGCCGCGTGGAGCCGAGCCCGGTCACTGCGTGCCGCGTGGAGCCGAGCCCGGTCACTGCGTGCCGCGTGGAGCCGAGCCCGGTCACTGCGTGCCGCGTGGAGCCGAGCCCGGTCACTGCGTGGAGCCGAGCCCGGTCACTGCGTGGAGCCGAGCCCGGTCACTGCGTGGAGCCGAGCCCGGTCACTGCGTGGAGCCGAGCCCGGTCACTGCGTGGAGCCGAGCCCGGTCACTGCGTGGAGCCGAGCCCGGTCACTGCGTGCCGCGTTGTGCAGAGCCCGGTCACTGCGTGGAGCCGAGCCCGGTCACTGCGTGCCGCGTGGTGCAGAGCCCGGTCACTGCGTGTTACTGCGCGCTCACTTCCCAATCTTGCCCCTGGAATGGTCTCCTTTCGAGCTGGATTATGGTTATCCAGGGAGTAGCTGAGCTGTATGTTTGGAAGCTCTTGGCTTTGATCCAGTGTAGCAGTGGGGATACTAGAATTAGTCTCAGTGTCCTCGGGTTGGGGGGGAGGTGGAAAAACAAACCGGGGTTCCTGCTCCTGATTGCTATCCAGCACCCAATACTGGATGTGTGTGTGTGTGTGAATGTTGGGTGGAGAGAGGATCAGGTTTGCCTGCAGTCGAGGTTCACGCACACAGTGGTGACTCGGGCGCAGTGCCAGAGGATGCTGGGCTCCTGAGGAGATATACCTGTCAAGGAGCTGGAGTGTACCTGATGCTCTCTGGAGAACACCCGATTATGATGCCAGTAACTGCCTTTTCTTTCCTTTTACTGAAATCCCCAAATAATCATGTCAATTGTCGGAGTATAACTCCATGTACGGGCTTCGGCTGAGAGCAGGGTCAGGTCCAGTGATCATGTTCTCAGTCAGCAAAGAAAGAGTTCTGCCGTATCCCTGCACATGGCCTGCTCCAACTCTCCGCTAAATGCATGTTCATGTCTCTCACACTCTCTCTCTCCGGTTCCCAGTATGCCAAATGACTTTTACAAGTTAATGAGACATTTTTAACACTCCTTCCACCTGGTCTTCTAACCCAGACTGAAAACCCTTAGTCCACGGGACTGAGAGGGAGAGCAGCAGGAAGGTGGATGAAGTTAAAAATGTTTAAAATGATCATTTCTGTCATTTTTATTGCAACATTTTTACATCAAAACATGATGTTAATTCTGGTGACGATCTTGATGTCTGATGTTTATTTTTCTATTGTATTGTCTTTTTTTTAAATTGATTTAAAAAATCAAAACACTGCAAAACCCCAAATATTTGCGATGTGATTACTGGACGGCAAAAGGCTGATCCTCCACAATGGAAGTGTGCAGCCCTCTGATATACAAATGGGAAGCAGTAGATGTTGAGGCTGGCATTTGCCAATGTGCTGACCAGGGTGGATTCAAACTGCCCCCAGCACGCTCCCAGTCTCGGGCTGCCGTCTGTCATTCTAATCAACAAGCACTGGGGACAAATCACATGAATTACTTCAAGCTGGCAGCAAATATCTTTGGTTTTGCAGTGGTTGCTGAAATGAGCAGGTTTCAAGGTCTTGATCCTCCAGCTCCTCTTCAGACATACTCCTTGGAACAAAAACTGAAGCACGTGCTTTCTGGAGAGAGATTTGCATTTGGCATAACCAGGAAAATTATCAAAGAAAATCCTACACGGGAACGATTCGATTCTACGTTTTAAAGACTTAATCATTTTAGACGAAGGACTTGCAAGTGAATCAATGAATTTAATGTTATGGACACCCTAAATGATTGTATTTTTAAACTCTTTGCATTGTAAACACCAGTAAAATATGTACTTTCCATCCCAGCACTGTGATCTGTTTGTCTTTTTGCTACATATTATTCAATAGTGCAGGACTGCAGGCAGTCGGACTCTCCACTACAACATTTGCTGCACCCTCCCCCGCCCTCCACACCTCCCCCGCCCTCCGCACCTCCCCCACCCTCCACACCTCCCCCGCCCTCCGCACCTCCCCCGCCCTCCACACCTCCCCCGCCCTCCGCACCTCCCCCGCCCTCCGCATCCTCCCCACCCTCCGCATCCTCCCCACCCTCCGCACCTCCCCCACCCTCCGCATCCTCCCACCCTCCCCCATCCTCCGCATCCTCCCCCGCCCTCCGCACCTTCCCCCACCCTCCGTACCCTCCCCCACCCTCCGCATCCTCCCCCGCCCTCCGCACCTTCCCCGCCCTCCGCACCTTCCCCACCCTCCGCATCCTCCCCCACCCTCCGCACCTTCCTCCACATCTCCTCCACCGTCCGCACTCTCCCCACCCCTCCCCACCTTCCCCACACCTCCCCACCATTCCCCACCCCTCCCCACCATTCCCCACCCCTCCCCACCATTCCCCACTCCTCCCCACCATTCCCCACTCCTCCCCACCATTCCCCACTCCTCCCCACCATTCCCCACTCCTCCCCACCATTCCCCACTCCTCCCCACCATTCCCCACCCCTCCCCACCATTCCCCACTCTCCCCACCCCTCCCCACCATTCCCCACCCCTCCCCACCATTCCCCACTCCTCCCCACCATTCCCCACTCCTCCCCACCATTCCCCACCCCTCCCCACCATTCCCCACTCTCCCCACCCCTCCCCACCATTCCCCACCCCTCCCCACCATTCCCCACTCCTCCCCACCATTCCCCACTCCTCCCCACCATTCCCCACCCCTCCCCACCATTCCCCACTCTCCCCACCCCTCCCCACCATTCCCCACCCCTCCCCACCATTCCCCACTCCTCCCCACCATTCCCCACCCCTCCCCACCATTCCCCACTCTCCCCACCCCTCCCCACCATTCCCCACCCCTCCCCACCATTCCCCACCCCTCCCCACCATTCCCCACTCCTCCCCACCATTCCCCACTCCTCCCCACCATTCCCCACTCCTCCCCACCATTCCCCACCCCTCCCCACCATTCCCCACCCCTCCCCACCATTCCCCACTCCTCCCCACCATTCCCCACTCCTCCCCACCATTCCCTTCCCCACCCTCTCCGCACCATCCCAACCCCTCCCCACCACCAATCCCCCCCCTTCCCCATCCACCCCACCATTCCACACCCTCCCCACCCACCCTCCCCTCTGCAGCGAGTTGTACTGGCGCAGTCTGCACACACTCACCCGAGAGATCAGACGGGGCCTCAGTTTAACGTCTCATCCAAAAGACGGCACCTCTGACAGTGCAGCACTCCGGGTCAACCAAGTGTCTGGAGTGGGTCCGGTGAGAGTGCGACCCACTGAGCCATGGCTGACACCCAACAACAATGCCAGTGTTAGCGAATTTAAAAACCATTGGAGGCACAAACAAGCTCATTCCTTTTTCATACTTCAACCCCACCTACCCGCCTTGTCACCACAGCCTTCAGTCTCTCCCACGGTCGAGTCCAGTGTTGCCTGTCACCTCACCTCCCTAACACATGCAGACAAGAGCCTCTGACTGTTAGATGTCATGACAGACCTCGAGCTGCACACTGGAACAAGGAACATTCATCCCAGCTGCTACATTACAACAGTGACTACACTTCAACAAGTACTTCATTGTCTGTAAAGCGCTTTGGGACATCTGGTGGTTGTGAAAGGTGCTACAGAAATGCAAGTCTTTTTGTCTTTTTTTGCTGCAAGCAACACTGGAAGTGGCCAGACTGGGCATGTTAGATTAGGGGGAGGAAGGGAGATGGTGAGCAGCTAAGAGAGATCAAAGGGGCAGCTTCTGTGCCAGATTCTGAGCGCCAATAGTACTGCTGATCAAAAATAATGTGGCTTCAAAACCAGAAATAATAAATATGCATAGGGAGCAAAGGGCAAGAGGGGTTAGAGAGCAAAGGGCGGGAGGGGTTAGGGAGCAAAGGGTGGGAGGGGTTAGGGAACAAAGGGCAAGAGAGGTTAGGAAGCAAAGGGCAGGAGGGGTTAGAGAGCAAAGGGCGGGCTGGAGATTCCAAGTCGGTCCCCACCCTGTGCTAACTAAGCTGGTCTTGGGGCAGGAGCACTGGAGCTGGCCTCAGTGTCCTAAGATGAACTCCATGTGTTGCACCAGACCGTTTGCTCTCAGGTGCACTGTCGTGTGGTGGTGGTTCCTGGCAGAGAGTCGATGTCTCACCCCCCCCACGCCCATGAGTCCACTCCAGTCACAAACTGTGCGGTGCCGGTCACAGCTACTCACTGACCCTAACACTGACCCCTCTCTCCCCACCGGGACTGACTGACCCTAACACTGACCCCTCTCCACGCACACCCACACACACACACAGACAGACTGACCATAACACTGACCCCTCTCCACACCCACACACACACAGACTGACTGACCCTAACACTGGCCCCTCTCCACACACACACACACACACACACACACTGACTGACTGACCTTCACGCTGTCCCCTCTCCACACACACACACACACACACACACACACAGACTGACTGACCCGAACACTGACCCCTCTCCACACCCACACACACACACACTGACTGACTGACCTTAACACTGTCCCCTCTCCAGACACACACACACACAGACTGACTGACCCTAACACTGACCCCTCTCCACACACACACACACACACACAGACTGACTGACCCTAACACTGACCCCTCTCCACACACACACACACACAGACTGACTGACCCCTCTCCACACACACACACACACACACACACAGACTGACTGACCCCAACACTGACCCCTCTCCACACACACACTCACAGACTGACTGACCCATCTCCACACACACACACAGACTGACTGACCCTAACACTAACCTCTCTCCACACCCACAAACACACAGACTGACTGACCCCAACAGTGACCCCTCTCCACACACACACAGACTGACTGACCCTAACACTGACCCCTCCCACACACACACACACACAGACTGACTGACCCAAACACTGACCCCTCTCAGCACACACACACAAACTGACTGACTGACTGACCCTAACACTGACCCCTCTCCACACACACACACATCCACACACACACACACACACACACACACAGACTGACTGACCCTAACACTGACCCCTCTCCACACCCACACACACACAGAATGACTGACCCTAACACTGACCCCTCTCCATACACACACGCACACACACACTGACTGACTGACCTGAACACTGACCCCTCTCCACACACACAGACTGACTGACCCTAACACTGCCCCTCTCCACACACACACACAGACTGACTGACCCGAACACTGACTCCTCTCCACACACACACACACAGACTGACTGATCCTAACACTGACCCCTCTCCGCACACACACACACTCAGACTGACTGACCCTAACACTGACCCCTCTCCACACACACACACACACACACACTGACTGACTGACCCTAACACTTACCCCTCTCTATATATATACACACACACACACACACACACACTGACTGACTGACTGACTGACTGACTGACCTGAACACTGACCCCTCTCCACACACACAGACTGACTGACCCTAACACTGTGTGTGGAGAGGGGTCAGTGTTCAGGTCAGTCAGTCAGTGTGTGTGTGTGTGGAGAGGGGTCAGTGTTAGGGTCAGTCAGTCTGAGTGTGTGTGTGTGCGGAGAGGGGTCAGTGTTAGGGTCAGACGCCTCTCCACACACACACACAGACTGACTGACCCCTCTCCACACACACACACACACACACACACACACACACAGACTGACTGACCCTAACACTGACGCCTCTCCACACACACACACAGACTGACTGACCCCTCTCCACACACACAGACACACACAGACTGACTGACCCTAACACTGACCCCTCTCCACACACACACACCCACACACAGACTGACTGACCCTAACACTGACCCCTCTCCACACACACACACACACACATACACAGACTGACTGACCCTAACACTGACCCCTCTCCACACACACACACATCCACACACAGACTGACTGACCCTATCACTGAACCCTCTCCCACACACACACACACACAACACACACACACACACACACACAGACTGACTGACCCGAACACTGACTCCTCTCCACACACAAACACAGACTGACTGACCCCAACACTGACCCCTCTCCACACACACACACACACAGACTGACTGACCCCTCTCCACACACACACACACACACACACACAGACTGACTGACCCCAACACTGACCCTCTCCACACCACACTCACAGACTGACTGACCCATCTCCACACACACACACAGACTGACTGACCCTAACACTAACCTCTCTCCACACCCACAAACACACAGACTGACTGACCCCAACAGTGACCCCTCTCCACACACACACAGACTGACTGACCCTAACACTGACCCCTCTCCACACACACACACACAGACTGACTGACCCAAACACTGACCCCTCTCAGCACACACACACAAACTGACTGACTGACTGACCCTAACACTGACCCCTCTCCACACACACACACATCCACACACACACACACACACACACACACACAGACTGACTGACCCTAACACTGACCCCTCTCCACACCCACACACACACAGAATGACTGACCCTAACACTGACCCCTCTCCATACACACACGCACACACACACTGACTGACTGACCTGAACACTGACCCCTCTCCACACACACACACATCCACACACAGACTGACTGACCCTAACACTGAACCCTCTCCCCACACACACACACACACACACACACACACACAGACTGACTGACCCGAACACTGACTCCTCTCCACACACAAACACAGACTGACTGACCCCAACACTGACCCCTCCCTCCACACACACACACACAGACTGACTGACCCCAACACTGACCCCTCTCCACAAACACACACACACACACACAGACTGACTGACCCTAACACTGAACCCTCTCCCCACACACACACACACACACACACACACACACACAGACTGACTGACCCGAACACTGACTCCTCTCCACACACAAACACAGACTGACTGACCCCAACACTGACCCCTCTCCACACACACACACACACACACAGACTGACTGACCCTAACACTGACCCCTCTCCGCACACACACACACACACACAGACTGACCCTAACACAGACCCCTCTCCACACACACAGACTGACTGACTCTAACACTGACCCCTCTCAGCACACACAGACTGACTGACTCTAACACTGACCCCTCTCAGCACACACAGACTGACTGACCCTAACACTGACCCCTCTCCACACACACACACACACACACACACACAGACTGACTGACCCTAACACAGACCCCTCTCCACACACACACACAGACTGACTGACCCTAACACTGACCCCTCTCCGCACACACACACACAGACTGACTGACCCTAACACTGACCCCTCTCCACACACACACACACACACACACACACACACACACTGACTGACTGACCCTAACACTGACCCCTCTCCACACACACACACACACACACACACACACACACAGACTGACTGACCCTAACACTGACCTCTCTCCCCACACACACACACACACACAGACTGACTGACCCTAACACTGACCCCTCTCCACACACACACACACACACACACAGACTGACTGACCCTAACACTGACCCCTCTCCACACCCACACACACACAGACTGACTGACCCTAACACTGACCCCTCTCCCCCCCCACACACACACACACACTGACTGACTGACCCTAACACTGACCCCTCTCCACACACACACACACACCACACACACACACACACACACACTGACTGACTGACCTGAACACTGACCCCTCTCCACACACACAGACTGACTGACCCTAACACTGACCCCTCTCCACGCACACACACAGACTGACTGACCCTAACACAGACCCCTCTCCACACACACACACACACAGACTGACTGACCCCAACACAGACCCCTCTCCACACACACACACACACACAGACTGACTGACCCTAACACTGACCCCTCTCCACACACACACACACAGAGACTGACTGACCCTAACACTGACCCCTCTCCACACACACACACACACAGACTGACTGACCCCAACACTGACCCCTCTCCACACACACACACAGACTGACTGACCCTAACACTGACCCCTCTCCACAAACGCACACACACACACACACACAGACTGACTGACCCTAACACTGACCCCTCTCCGCACACACACACACACAGAATGACTGACCCTAACACTGACCCCTCTCCATACACACACGCACACACACACTGACTGACTGACCTGAACACTGACCCCTCTCCACACACACAGACTGACTGACCCTAACACTGACCCCTCTCCACACACACACACAGACTGACTGACCCTAACACTGACCCCTCTCCACACACACACACACACACACACACACACACAGACTGACTGACCCTAACACTGACCCCTCTCCACACACACACACACAGACTGACTGACCCTAACACTGACCCCTCTCCAGCAAACACACACACACACAGACTGACTGACCCTAACACTGACCCCTCTCACACACACACACACACACACACACACAGACTGACACCTAACACAGACCCACTCTCCACACCACACAGACTGACTGACCTAACACTGACCCCTCTCAGCACACACACAGACTGACTGACCTAACACTGACCCCTCTCCACGCACACACACAGACTGACTGACCCTAACACTGACCCCTCTCCACACACACACACACACACAGACTGACTGACCCCTAACACTGACCCCTCTCCCACACACACACAGACTGACTGACCCTAACACTGACCCCTCTCCGCACACACACACACAGACTGACTGACCCTCAACACTGACCCCTCTCCACACACACACACACACACACACACACACACTGACTGACTGACCCTAACACTGACCCCTCTCCACACACACACACACACACACACACAGACTGACTGACCTTAACACTGACCTCTCTCCCCACACACACACACACACACAGACTGACTGACCCTAACACTGACCCCTCTCCACACACACACACACACACACAGACTGACTGACCCTAACACTGACCCCTCTCCACACCCACACACACACAGACTGACTGACCCTAACACTGACCCTCTCCCCCCCCACACACACACACACACTGACTGACTGACCCTAACACTGACCCCTCTCCACACACACACACACACACACACACACTGACTGACTGACCTGAACACTGACCCCTCTCCACACACACAGACTGACTGACCCTAACACTGACCCCTCTCCACACACACACACAGACTGACTGACCCTAACACAGACCCCTCTCCACACACACACACACACACAGACTGACTGACCCCAACACAGACCCCTCTCCACACACACACACACACACAGACTGACTGACCCCAACACTGACCCCTCTCCACACACACACACACACACACACAGACTGACTGACCCTAACACTGACCCCTCTCCCACAAACGCACACACACACACACAGACTGACTGACCCTAACACTGACCCCTCTCCGCACACACACACACACAGAATGACTGACCCTAACACTGACCCCTCTCCATACACACACGCACACACACACTGACTGACTGACCTGAACACTGACCCCTCTCCACACACACAGACTGACTGACCCTAACACTGGCCCCTCTCCACACACACACACAGACTGACTGACCCTAACACTGACCCCTCTCCACACACATACACACATACTGACTGACCCTAACACTGACTCCTCTCCACACACACACACAGACTGACTGACCCCAACACTGACCCCTCTCCACACACACACACACACAGACTGACTGACCCCTCTCCACACACACACACACACACACACACAGACTGACTGACCCTAACACTGACCCCTCTCCACACACACACACACACACACACACACACCAAACCACTGACCCTAACACTCCCCTCCACACCACACACACACACACAGACTGACTGACCCTACACTGACCCTCTCCACACACACACACAGACTGACCCTAACACTGACCCCTCTCCACACACACACACAGACACTGACCAACACGACCCTCTCCACACACACACACACAACACCCCAACACACACAGACTGACCTGAACACTGACCTCTCACACACACACACACACACACACACTGACTGACCCTAACACTGACCCTCTCCACACACACCAACCCACCACACACACACACAGACTGACTGCCCCTAACACTGACCCCTCTCCACACACACACATCACTGATGACCAACACTACTCTCACCACACACACACAGGACTGACCCTAACACTGACCCTCTCCACACACACACCACAACATGACTGACCTAATGACTGACCGTAACAGTGACCCCTCTCCACACACACACACAGACTGACTGACCCTAACACTGACTCCTCTCCACACACACACACACACACAGACCGACTGACCCTAACACTGACCCCTCTCCCCACACACACACACACAGACTGACTGACCCTAACACTGACCCCTCTCCCCCCACACACACACACAGACTGACTGACCCTAACACTGACCCCTCTCCACAGACTGACTGACTCTGACACTGACCATGGTACTTCGGCGAGACCATGCAGACACTGAGACAACGTATGAACGGACACCGCGCAACAATCTCCAGATAGGATTGTTACCTCCCAGTGGGGGAACACTTCAGCAGTCAAGGACATTCAGCCTCGGATCTGCGGGTAAGCGTTCTCTAAGGCGGCCTTCGAGACACACGACAATGCAAAATCATCGAGCAGAAACTGATAGCCAAGTTCCGCACCTATGAGGACGGCCTCAATAGGGATATTGGGTTCATGTCACGCTACAGAACGTGACTCGACATCATTGTCTGTTTTTCCAGTTTTTAAAAAAAAGTTAAAAGCTTAACTGCAGACGGCAGCATTTGACACGCTGGACCCTCTGTGACCCACCTCATTGTCTTAGCTGTACTCTGACGTGTCTTTGATGTAATGCCTCCCTGACGGATTGTATCTCTGCAGACACATTGTTCTCTGTCTATATATATTGTGTAATCGATTTTTATTCCCTCACTGTACCTGTACCTGACGAAGGAGCAGAGCTCCGAAAGCTCGTAATTTTAAATAAAACTGTTGGACTATAACCTGGTGTTGTGCGACTTCTCGACCCTGACACTGACCCCTCTCCACACACACACACACACACACACACACACACACACACACACACACAGACTGACTGACCCTAACACTGACCCCTCTCCACATACACAGACTGACTGACTGACCCTAACACTGACCCCTCTCCACACACACACACACACACAGAGACTGACTGACCCCTCTCCACACAAAGACACACACACACACACAGATTGACTGACCCTTACACTGACCCCTCTCCACACACACACACACACACACACACACACACACACACAGACTGACTGACCCTAACACTGACCCCTCTCCACACACACACACACAGACTGACTGACCCTAACACTGACCCCTCTCCACACACACACACACACACACACACACACACACACACACACACAGACTGACTGACCCTAACACTGACCCCTCTCCACACACACACACACACACACACACACACACACACACACACAGACTGACTGACCCTAACACTGACCCCTCTCCACACACACACACACACACACACTGACACCCTAACACTGACCGCTCTCCACACACACACACACACACACACACACACACACACACACACTGACACCCTAACACTTAGCCCTCTCCACACACACACACACACACACACACACACACACACACTGACTGACCCTAGCACTGACCCCTCTCCACACACACACACACACACACACACACACACACAGACTGACTGACCCTAACACTGACCCCTCTCCACACACACAGACTGACTGACTGACCCTAACACTGACCCCTCTCCACACACACACACACACACACACACACACACAGACTGACTGACCCCTCTCCACACAAACACACACACACACACACAGATTGACTGACCCTTACACTGACCCCTCTCCACACACACACACACACACACACACACACACACACACACAGATTGACTGACCCTAACACTGACCCCTCTCCCACACACACACACACACACAGACTGACTGACCCTAACACTGACCCCTCTCCACACACACACACACACACACACACACAGACTGACTGACCCTAACACTGACCCCTCTCCACACACACACACACACACACACAGACTGACTGACCCTAACACTGACCCCTCTCCACACACACACACAGAGACTGACTGACCCTAACACTGACCCCTCTCCACACACACACACACACACACACACAGACTGACTGACCCTAACACTGACCCCTCTCCACACACACACACACACACACACAGATTGACTGACCCTAACACTGACCCCTCTCCACACACACACACACAGACTGACTGACCCTAACACTGACCCCTCTCCACACACACACACACACACACACACACAGACTGACTGACCCTTACACTGACCCCTCTCCACACACACACACACACACACACACACACACACACACAGACTGACTGACCCTAACACTGACCCCTCTCCACAAACACACACACAGACTGACTGACCCTAACACTGACCCCTCTCCACACACACACACACACACACACACACACACACACACACAGACTTACTGACCCCTCTCCACACACACACACACACAGACTTACTGACCCTAACACTGACCCCTCTCCCCACACACACACACAGACTTACTGACCCCTCTCCACACACACACACACACACACACAGGCTGACTGACCCTAACACTGACCACTAGAGGCAGACAGACACAGACAGCACCAGACACAGACAGCACTAGAGACTGACAGACGCAAACAGCGCTAGAGACTGACAGACACAGACAGCACTAGACACAGACAGACACAGACAGCACTTGAGACTGACGGACACAGACAGCACTAGACACAGACAGCACTAGAGACTGACAGACGCAGACAGCACTAGAGACTGACAGACACAGACAGCACCAGACACAGACAGCACTAGAAACTGACAGACGAAGACAGCACTAGAGACTGACAGACGCAGACAGCACTAGACGCAGACAGACACAGACAGCACTTGAGACTGACAGACGCAGTCAGCACTGGAGACAGACAGACACAGACAACGTTGGACACAGACAGCACTGGAGATGGGCAGCACTGGACGACACTAAACAGATAGAAGATGGAAGCCCATTGGATTAAGGGGAAGGTGGCAGTATGGATACAGAACATGCTCAGTGACTGGAAGCAGAGAGTTTTTCAGACCGGGAGGTGGTTTGCAGTGGTGTTCCGCAAGGGTCAGTTTTGGGTCCATTACTCTTTGCAATTTTTATGAACGATGTAGACTCGGGTGTAGGGAGCAGCATTCTAAAGTTTGCGGATGATCCGAAACTTGGCAACGCAGTAGATAGTGATGACACAGACAGGATGGTGAAATGGGTAGAAGCAGGGCAGATAGAGTTCAATGCCGAGACCTGTGAAGTGATGCACTTTGGGAGGACTAATATGGGAATATATTGTACTATAAATGGTACGATTATGAAAAGTGTAGATGAGCAGAGACCTTGGTGTCCATACACACAAATCCTTAATGGTGACAGGGCAAGTTGATGAGGTGGTTAAAAAAGCAAATGGGTTACTTGAGTTTATAAATAGAGGAATAGAATATAAAAACAAAGAGATCATGCTCGGACTTTATAAATCCCTGGTTAGGCCTCAGCTGGAGTATTGTGGACAATTCTGGGCCCCACACTTCAGGAAAGATGTAAAGGCCTTAGAAAGGGGACAGAGGAGGTTTCCCAGGATGTTACCAGGGATGAGGGACTTCAGTTATGAGGAGAGGTTGGAGATGTTCGGACTGTTCTCCTTGGAACAGAGAAGGTTAAGAGGTGACCTAATAGAGGTTTTCAAGATGATGAGAGGTTTTGATTGAGTCGATACAGAAAAACTATTCCCTCTGGTGAGTGGGTCAATAACCAGAGGTCATAGATTCAAAATCAATGGAAGAATCTCGAGGGGAGATGAGGAGAATTTTTTTCACTCCGAGAGTTGTGGGGATCTGGAACGCTCGACCTGAGAAGGTGGTGGAAGCTGATTCATTAATAATTTTCAAAGGGAGTTGGACGGGTTCTTGAGGACGAGGAACTTCCAGGGACACTGACAGAAAGCGAGGATGTGGGACTGAGCACGACTGCTCTTTCAGAGAGGCAGCACAGACATGGCGGGCCGAATGGCCTCCTCCTGCGCTGTAAGTTTCTATGGGGGAAAAATTTGGTTGTTTCGTGCCTCCTGTTAGCGTCTGGTGGGGGCACTGATGCAGTAGCGCCAGGGCGAGTCAAATCCAGAAACGCACGCCAAATTCAGCTCCCCAAACCCCCCCCCCCCCAATAGCGCTGCCGCTACGAGTTACCGCCGGGGACTTCAGTGCCAGGCAGATCGTGACGTCAGGGAGTGTGCAACGCTCACTGGACGCCCGATCTGCAAAATTGATTTTTGCCCACTGCCTTAGCGCCTTGCCCCGACAGCCACAGGGAGAGGAGGCATCAAGCAGGCAGAGGCTGGCTCCAGGGCGCTACTTAAAGGATCATGAGTAATGAGTTGCAGCTGTCAGGTTAGTGCTGTTTCATTGCTTCCTTGTCAGTTTGACATTGTCCAACTGTTTAATTCAGTCATTTAAAGGTTGTTTAGTATCAGGAGTGTTGTGGCTACTAACAATTAATTACATTTATTCGCGCACCATATCGAAGTGCTACACATCATTACATCAATGGGGGCTGTACTGGCAGTCGACCTCACCTTCCAGGATCTACTGCGGAGGGAGCGGAGGCAGCGAGAAAGATTGCAAGATGTGGCCAGAGGGAGGAGGAGAGCCATGAGAGCGCTAAACAGGAGGCCTTGCCCTCTGAAGGTATTCCGAGAGCACTTCACCTACCTCCAATTAAGTGAGGAGCAGTGCATCAGCAAGGATGTGGTCACCTAACTATGCCATCTTCTGCAACTAGACCTTGAGCCACAGATCAGGGTGACCACAGCTCTCTCAGCGACAGTCAAGGTCACCGTCGCCCTCAATTTCTTCACCAGCGGTTCCTTCCAGTCTGCAACAGGAGACATAGTGAACATTTCGCAGTTCACCATCCATCGCTGCATCCGGGAGGTCGCAGAGGCTCTCTACAATAGGAGAAGGGATTGCATTTCCTTCCCCATGACCAGAGAGAAGCAGGATGAGCGTGCATGTGGCTTTGCCAGGATAGGGGGCTTCTCCATGGTGCAGGGCGCCATTGACTGCACCCACGTGGCTTTGCGGGCACCGCGTAACAATCCTGACGTCTTCCGTAACCGCAAAGGGTTCCACTCACTTAATGAGCAGTTGGTGTGCGATCACAGACAGTGAATCCTCAATGTGAATGCCTGCTATCCTGGCAGCAGCCACGATGCCTTCATCCTGTGCCAGACCGGTGTGCCAGCACTCTTCCAGCCGCCACCTCAAACTCGTGACTGGCTGGTCGGAGACAAGGGTTATCCGCTCTCCATCTGGCTCATGACTCCCCTTCGCAACCCCAACACTCCTGCCCAGCACTCATATAACGAGAGCCATGCTGCCATCAGGAACATCATCAAGCAGACCAACGATGTGCTCAAGCAACGGTTCCGCTGCCTTGACTGCTCAGGAGGAGCCCTCCAGTACTCGGCGGAGCAGGCCCATGACCGCCTCATCAGACTGCGGTTCCAGTAAATTAAACCCCAGATCCCCGTTGCTCACCACATCCCTATCATTCCATCCCTGTCGCAGGCCATATCACAGCGCAAAGCTGAAATGAGACACACCACAAAATCATCCAAAGCTAATTAATAAATTTATCAATAATCAGTGAACACATATTTACAAAAACAATATTACCTATTCACCCTTGTGCAATCCCTTAGTGCCTCTCGTTACTGTGCCTTTGCCGACTCTAGTGCTCCTCTGAAGTGTTGGCCCAGTGGCTGCAGCAGGGTGGGTGGAAGGCTGCTGAGTGTCCGTGCGGGATACTTCAGATGGCCTTGCACGACGTCCTTGACCAGCTCTGGGCCAGGAAGGCCCGGCTGTAGACTACATCACCTAAGTATGGGTGGCAGCAGTGTGGGCTGGCTGGATGACAGGCAGTGACAAGGGCAA
Source organism: Squalus acanthias (assembly GCA_030390025.1). Classification (NCBI taxonomy): domain Eukaryota; kingdom Metazoa; phylum Chordata; class Chondrichthyes; order Squaliformes; family Squalidae; genus Squalus; species Squalus acanthias. The sequence goes on from CM059445.1 coordinate 24,350,177, forward strand.
TGGCGGAGTGCCAGTGGTGGCAGCAGGAATGCTGTCATCCTGAGAGAGGACAGAAGCTTCCTGCTCCACTGACCCACTGCCACTCCCCCGGGGCAGTACCTCAGCACCACTACCAATCTGCTGGAGCGCAGATTGCTGGCCTGCTGCGACACCGTGAAAGTTGGTAGGTGGAGGTTGTTGGTGGGTGAGTGCTGGGGGTGTGGTGCTTTGGCCAGTGTGTGCAGACTGTGGTTCAGATGGTGATATGCAGCATTTGTTGAAGCATTGACTCACCCTGACCACCCGAGTGAGGTTGTTAAATTCCTTCCTGCAGTGTGTGTGTCCTGGGGACCACAGTGCTGCCTGAGACATGCTGGGCTACCTCCCTCCACATGATGCACAAGACTGGCGGCGAGGGCCTCCTGCCACTTGCTGGGTACAGCAACGCCCTCCGTCTCTGCACAGTGAGCACCAAAGCCTCTAATGCTTGGTTGCAGATTCTGTGGGCTCTCTCCCTGGGGCGTGGATCTGGCATCATTACGGCTGCTTGAGTCGTCCAGCTCCTTCTCCTTGACCTGCTGCTGGCTGAGATGGCTACACAGCCAGCAATGATGAGAAAGAGGTTCTGCAGCATCAATGAACCTCCCCTTTAAGAACTGTAAAGAGCCTGTGGCAATGATGACCTGTGATTAGACTGCACCTGATATTGGTCAGCGCTTCAAGTTTAACACCACTGAGCTAGGCCGTTAGCGTTTGATTTAGCGCTCCCATCCTTTGTGCAATGGGACTGAATTTTGCGTGCGGTCTGAAGCATTAGCGCCTGGCGCTAATACTCAAAGGGGGAAAAATTCAGTTGGTTGCGCCTCCCGTTAGCGCCTTAAGAGGGCGCTAATGGGGCGCAAAGCCGCTAGCGCCCGGGCGCAGCGATGTTTGCGCCGCTCGGGAACCTAACTAGACATTGTGCGGCGGCGCTAAACTTTACCGCTGCGACCACCTGCGTGCGCAGATTGTGACGTCATTCCATGGTGCAACGCCCTTGTGGCGCCCCGGAGCGGAAATTGAGTGGCGCCCCCTGCCTTACCGCCTGGCGCAGCCAACGACCAGAAGACTGGAATGCTATCAATCGCTGTGGGGCTGGGGGGGGCGCTATTTAAAGGGGGCCTCTTCCTGTCTTTTTCTGTGGTTGACATTTTTGCACCACTCGTTCTGAGAGAGAGAGAGAGATTCGGAGAGAGAGAAAGAGAGACTTCTGCATTGAGTCAACGCTTTGTGAGGTAGTTTTGCCTACTGATCCTAACTTCGCTGGTACTTTGGTTGCTGTCCTTCATAACTTTGCTTGCAAAGAGACTATGGGGGCTGCACTGAATGGGGGTGTCGTCCTGCTCCAGCTGAATCGGAGGACACAGAGACGCAGAGAGAGAGTGGCAATGATGGCCAGACGGAGGAGGGCCAACAGGCGTCTGTACAGGAGAGCTTACCCTCCCAGGGTATATCGTGAACAGCTCTCCTACATTCATTTGTCTGAGGAGCTGTGTTTGCGAAGGCTGCGATTCAGCAAGGAGGTGGTCACTGAGCTCTGCCACCTGCTGCAGCCAGATCTGCAGCCTCAACTGAGGTCCAGGACGTCTCTGTCGGTGGCAGTGAAGGTCACAGTGGCTCTCAACTTCTATGCTACTGACTCATTTCAAGCTGCTGCTGGGGACCTCGCCAATATCTCCCAGTTCGCGGTGCATTGCTGCATCCGGCAGGTCACAAATGCCCTCTTTAAAAGGAGACGAGAGTTCATCTCTTTCCCCATGACCCCAGACAAGCAGCGTGACCGCGCTCTGGGCTTTGCGAGGATAGCGGGCTTCCCCATGGTGCAGGGCGCCATTGACTGCACGCATGTGGCTTTGCGTGCTCCACATGAGAATGCAGAGGATTTCCGGAACAGAAAGGGGTTCCATTCCTTGAATGTTCAGTTGGTCTGTGACCACAGACAGCTGATACTCGCTGTCAATGCCCACTATCCTGGCAGCTGCCAGGATGCTTTCATCCTGCGCCAGACTACTGTGGCAGAACTTTTTGAGGCACCGCATCAGCCAGTTGGTTGGCTTCTCGGGGACAAGGCGTATCCATTGAGCACCTGGCTGATGACACCGCTCCGTACGCCCAACACCCCTGCTGAGCTGCGGTACAACGAGAGCCATCAAGCTACCAGGAACATCATTGAGCGCACAATCGGCGTGCTGAAGCAACGGTTCCGCTGTCTCGACCATTCTGGAGGAGCCCTGCAGTACTCGCCTGAGCGAGTATCCAACTTCGTAGTTGTGTGCTGCATGTTGCATAACATGGCAATCGTCAGGACCCAGCCAATGCCACCAGGCCTTGGAGCACCACCAGAGGAGGAGGAGGAAGAGGAGGAAGAGGACGAGGAGGATGATCATCAGCAGCACCAAGGCGGGAGGGCGGCCCACAATGGTGAAACTGCAAGGGCCGTCCGTCAACGGCTGATAGCAAGCCGCTTCTAGGGCCCCTGCCGTGGAAATGGCTTCTGCCATTGCTAACAACATCAATGAACCCAGCACGCAACCCCTAAGCCGGCCAAGGCACCAATGATTCCAAACACCAAACATGTATATTTTGAATACAAAAACTTATTTATTTTACAAACTCTGTGAGTGTCATTTCCTCATGACAAACTCATAGAAATAAACACAAAAAAACAGTAATTAACATAACTGGTTCTCACAACCTGGAGATAATGTCCAAAACACTAGACAAAAGTTGGACCACGAACCTCGGCCTTTAATAAAAAAATGACCAGCATTTTGTCACACCTCCTACTTTTTGCCCTTCGAGGGTGATCTCCTTCCCTTGCGCACTTCCCCCCTTCTAACCCTACTGCTCCTCCGTAATGGGACCTCAGTGGCTGCAGCAAGGCTGGTGGAAGGCTGCTGATTGTCAGACCCTGACACTGCAGATGCCCCTGAAGGACGGCCTCGACCAGTTCTGGGCCTGGAGGGCCCGGCTGCAGACTGCACCAACTCTGCATGGGCGGCAGCAGTCTGTCCTACAGGCGGTGGCAAGTGCAGTGGAGAAGTGACAGTGTTGGCAGCAGGAATGCTGTCATCGTGAGAGAGGACAGCAACTCCCTGCTCGACCGACACACTGGCACTCCCAAGGGGCAGCACTTCAGCATCCGGAGCAATCTGCTGGAGCACAGATTGCTGGCCTGCTGCGGCGCGGTGAGAGCCCCGGGGACATGTGAACGAACCATCGAGGTTGGCAGCAGTCAGTGCTCGCGTGGCCTCAATCTGAGTCTGCATGAGAGCAGTCAGAGATGGGATCACGGCAGTCAGTGACTGAATTGCAGCACTAAGCGTTAGTGTGGCATCCGCCTGTGCTACAGCGAAGTGCTCCACACTCCTTGCCAGTGACTCAATGCATTCGGGCACCCTTCCCACTGCACCCATGAGCTCAGTGTGCATGCCCACCGCCTGGGTGTTCATTTCTGCGATCAGCCGCTCCTCCTCTGCGTCCATTGCAGTAGGAGTCGCTGGCATATTCTCCCTCTGGGGAGAAGGCCCCCGTTCTTCCCTACCCCCATGGCGTTGCTGCAGCCCGCTGGGTCCTGGAGCTTCACCCTCATCAGACCCTTCCCCCTTGCTCCCCTCCAGGGAAGGCGTGTTCCCAGTGTGGGCATGGGCTTCCTCGGGAGAGGGTGGCACTGATGCTCCGGCTGCCTCTTCCTCCTCGGCTGCAGCTTTAGTCCCACTGGCAGCTTCAGGGCCCGTCTCCTCAGCTGGTGAATCACCATCTGAAAGCAGGGAGGTACAAGAGTGGCTTTAGCGTGAGGACAGGGTGGCAGTAAGGGAGGAATAAGTGCAGCGAGTTAGCAAGTTGGATTGAAAGTGTCAAAGGCTGGTGTTGTGAGGGACAAGTGGAAGGACAGAGGACAAAAAGGTGATGACCTTACCATTGCTGTCCAGAACGGGGTCGGCGTCTCCAGTGGCGACGGGACCGATCACCCGACTTGCCACAATCCTGTGGATGCGCTCCTCAAGATCGCTGAGGGGTTGCAGCTGAGGCCGCCCTCCACCTGTCCGTTGCTGCTGTCTCCTATTATGCGCCAGCTTGGCCTGCAAGAAAAAGGACAGCATCTGAGTAAATATACAGCCATGGTCTTGCCTGATGTGCCTCCCATAGGTGAATAGCCCTTACTGTATGCAAAGTGTGGAATGTGTGTGTGTGTTTCATGAAAAGGCCATAGGTGTTGGATGAGTGTTGTGCATTGGGGTTTTAAGACCCTCTGGCCATAGAGTGAGGTTGAGATGGAGGGATGGAGAGGTATTGAGAAAAAGCCACTCACCCTGACGACCCGAGTGAGGTCGTTGAACTTTTTGCGGCATTGAACATGGGTCCTGGGCACAATGCTCCTGGAGGAGACGCTCTGAGCCACCTCCCTCCACACTCTTCTGTACTCGCGTGGCAAAGGCCTCCTGCCACTCTCAGGGAAGAGTATAGATCTTCTGCGCTCCACCGCGCCAACCAGAGCATCCAAGGCCCGCTCGGTGAAGCGCTGAGCTCGTTCTCTCACCCTCTCCATCCTTGGCAGCAAAATGGATTCACAGGTCTCTCCAGGCCGAGATTCAAGGCTGCAATGAGCAGGGTGTGGCTGGGGAGCAAGTTGGCCCCCCCGCTTTAAGAACTGACGGCGCCAGTGTGTCTGTGTTCCCTCGCTAACTGGCAGCACCTGCGCTGCGCTCGCGCGCTGAGTTAGCGCCTCAGTGCTCGGCCTTTGCGCCTTAAGACAGGTGTGCAGCGCCTGATTTAGCGCTCCACTCACCTCCCGGGGCGGTAAAAGTGAAGTTTCCAGTCAGTGGCGATAATTAGCGCCAGGCGCTAATATTTGCGTCCAGACGATATTTGCGCCCCAAACGGGGCGCGACCTAATTTTTCCCCCCAACTTTTTAAATGTTACCGCCCATTCCTGGGCTATAATGAATTTCTCCCCCTATGATTCTATGACAGCACCAGCGACAGACAGCGCACTATCGCTCGTGACCAGCAGAGGGCAGGATCATCACACAGTCAGAAACTGGCGGCAAAGATTCCGGATCAAAACATCGAGTGAGAAGATTCCAGGAGGGCAGCACCTGGAACTCGGAGTCACTTGGGCTTCAAATTCAATCTTCAAATCAAACTGAGCGAGGTTAACTCTGGGAAAATGAAACACTTTCCCGTCTGACGCACTCTGTCAATCAGCATCACTCACTCCCGGGCCTGGGCGATGACCGTTCGATGCAGAGTGATTGTCACAGTGACCCGGCGTAATGGAGACACAAGGCCCAGCGCTGGGGTCAGTAATAGAGACACAGGGCCCAGCGCCGGGGTCAGTAACAGAGACACAAGGCCCAGCGCCAGGGTCAGTAATAGAGACACAGGGCCCAGCGCCAGGGTCAGTAATAGAGACACAGGGCCCAGCGCGAGGGTCAGTAATAGAGACACACAGCCCAGCACCAGGGTCAGTAACAGAGACACAAGGCCCAGCACCGGGGTCAGTAATAGAGACACACAGCCCAGCGCCGGGGTCAGTAATAGAGACACACTGCCCAGCACCAGGGTCAGTAACAGAGACACAAGGCCCAGCACCGGGGTCAGTAATAGAGACACACAGCCCAGCGCCAGGGTCAGTAATAGAGACACAGCCCAGCGCCAGGGTCAGTAACAGAGACACAAGGCCCAGCACCGGGGTCAGTAATAGAGACACACAGCCCAGCGCCGGGGTCAGTAATAGAGACACAAGGCCCAGCGCCGGGGTCAGTAATAGAGACACACAGCCCAGCGCCAGGGTCAGTAATAGAGACACACAGCCCAGCACCAGGGTCAGTAATAGAGACACACAGCCCAGCACCAGGGTCAGTAATAGAGACACACAGCCCAGCGCCGGGGTCAGTAATAGAGACACAGCCCAGCGCCAGGGTCAGTAATAGAGACACAGGGCCCAGCGCCGGGGTCAGTAATAGAGACACAGCCCAGTGCCAGGGTCAGTAATAGAGACACACAGCCCAGCGCCGGAGTCAGTAATAGAGACACAAGGCCCAGCACCAGGGTCAGTAATAGAGACACAGGGCCCAGCGCCGGGGTCAGTAATAGAGACACAAGGCCCAGCACCGGGGTCAGTAATAGAGACACAGGGCCCAGCGCCGGGGTCAGTAATAGAGACACAAGGCCCAGCACCAGGGTCAGTAATAGAGACACAGGGCCCAGCGCCGGGGTCAGTAATAGAGACACACAGCCCAGCGCCGGGGTCAGTAATACAGACACACAGCCCAGCGCCAGGGTCAGTAATAGAGACACAGGGCCCAGCGCCGGGGTCAGTAACAGAGACACAAGGCCCAGCGCCGGGGTCAGTAATAGAGACACAGGGCCCAGCGCCGGGGTCAGTAACAGAGACACAGGGCCCAGCGCCAGGGTCAGTAACAGAGACACAGGGCCCAGCGCCGGGGTCAGTAATAGAGACACACAGCCCAGCGCCAGGGTCAGTAATAGAGACACACAGCCCAGCGCCGGGGTCAGTAATAGAGACACAGCCCAGTGCCAGGGTCAGTAATAGAGACACACAGCCCAGCGCCAGGGTCAGTAATAGAGACACACTGCCCAGTGCCAGGGTCAGTAACAGAGACACAGAGCCCAGGACCAGGGTCAGTAATAGAGACACAGAGCCCAGGACCAGGGTCAGTAATAGAGACACAGAGCCCAGGACCAGGGTCAGTAATAGAGACACACAGCCCAGCACCAGGGTCAGTAATAGAGACACACAGCCCAGCGCCAGGGTCAGTAATAGAGACACACAGCCCAGGACCAGGGTCAGTAATAGAGACACACAGCCCAGGACCAGGGTCAGTAATAGAGACACACTGCCCAGTGCCAGGGTCAGTAACAGAGACACAGAGCCCAGGACCAGGGTCAGTAATAGAGACACAGAGCCCAGGACCAGGGTCAGTAATAGAGACACAGAGCCCAGGACCAGGGTCAGTAATAGAGACACACAGCCCAGCACCAGGGTCAGTAATAGAGACACACAGCCCAGCGCCAGGGTCAGTAACAGAGACACACGGCCCAGCGCCAGGGTCAGTAATAGAGACACACAGCCCAGGACCAGGGTCAGTAATAGAGACACACAGCCCAGGACCAGGGTCAGTAATAGAGACACACAGCCCAGCGCCGGGGTCAGTAACAGAGACACACGGCCCAGCGCCGGGGTCAGTAACAGAGACACAGCCCAGCACCAGGGTCAGTAATAGAGACACACAGCCCAGCACCAGGGTCAGTAATAGAGACACACAGCCCAGCACCAGGGTCAGTAATAGAGACACACAGCCCAGCACCAGGGTAAGAATCGAGCAGGTTTGGGGGTAAGTGACATTTGCCCACTCAGCAACTTAACATTATTCTGCCCCCGGGGAAAAGACCGGAAAACTTGAATTTCCTATGATTACAGCGGTTCAAAGTTCTCGGCACAGCAGGACTCAGAGGGATGTGAATCTTTGGAATTCTCTGCCCCAGAGGGCTATGCATGCTGAGTGTTTGAGTATATTCAAGACAGAGATCGATAGATTTTTGGATATTGAGTGAATCAAGGGGTATGGGGATAGGGCAGGAAAGTGGAGTTGAGATCGCAGATCAGCCATGATTTTATTGAATGGCGGAGCAGGCTCGAAGGACCGAATGGCCGACTCCTGCTCCTATTTCTTATGTTCTTATGACTCAATCAATTTCTGTTGTTTTATGATTTTGTTTCTTTATTTCTCTTCACTCAGACCCGCTCCGTATTTTCTGTTCCTTTGAATGAAGTTTTATGGCATTAGAATGAGTTACATTAAAAAGGGGAAAGTTTTCCCGATCGCAGCTTGTTGAACTGGCTGGGTCTGATGGGCCGCAGCGGCTTCAAGCTTTGAGCGGGATGATCTGGAGCGAGTTCCACACTTTCAGCCGACCAAATTCCTCAGGCCGATTTTTACAGCCCGGATTCGAGTGAGATTGGCAGGAAATTTCAGTGTAAATGGTACCGGGGGTGATGGGTTTCAGTTCCGTGGATAGACTGGAGAAGCTGGGATTGTTCTCCTTAGAGCAGAGAAGGTTAAGGGGAGATTTGATAGAGGTGTTCAAAATCATGAGGGGTTTTGATGGAATAAAGAAGGAGAAACCGTTTCCAGTGGCAGGAGGGTCGGTAACCCGAGGACACAGATTTAAGGTCATTGGCAAAAGAACCAGAGGTGAGATGAGGAGAATTTGTTTACGCAGCCAGTTGTTGTGATCTGGAATGCGCTGAAAGGGTGATGGAAGCAGATTCAATCGTAACTTTCAAGAGAGAATTGGATAAATGTTTGAAGAAGAGAAATATGGGGAAAGAGCAGGGGTGTGGGGCTAATCGAACAGCTCTTTCAATGAGCCAGCACAGGCACGATGGGCCGAATAGCCACCTCCTGTGTTGTCTGATTCGATGACAAATTGGCGTTGGCGACATGAGCGGGTGTAAATTGTGACCGATTAACTCACCACAGGAAGTTCCAGGTCTCTGTCCCCTCCAACACAACATCTCATCTTCATAACAGCTCCATCTCCACCCTGCCTCAGCCCACCTGTTGCTGAAACCCTCATCAATCCTGTCGTCATCTTCAGACTCCACTGTCCTCCTGGCCGGCCTCCCAGCCTCCACCCTCCGCTGACCTACCACTGACTCCCGTCCTTGTCTTTAAATCCCTTGCTGTTCCCCCACCACCTCAAACTCTCTGCTCCTGCACATCCCCCCCTCCCTTTCCCCACCATTAGCGGCCGTGCCTTCAGCCAACTGGATCCCACGCTCTGCAATTCCCTCCCTAAACCTCTCTCCTCCTTTATGACCCACCTTAAAATGCGCCTCTTTGACAAAGCTTTTGCCCGCCCCTCCAACCTTCTCCCTCCCTGACCCACAGGCCGACTCTCCGTCACGGCCTGCCTGAAATAAGCAATGGCAGAGGCTTGTTCTGGATATAATACGAACAGTGGAAAAGGGGGCCGTCATTTGGCAGCCTCGCCAGCCTGACCTGACTTTCTCCCCCCTTCACTGCTGGGACTTCGACTGGCTGCTCCTGTTCTACCCGCCACATGGCAATGGCTGTATGGGGGGTGGGGAGGGTTCAAGGCCCAGGTTCCCAGTCTATTCCTTTCCCATCCCCCACTGCTCCCCAGCGGCACCAGGGAAACCATGGCATGAGGCCTGGGGTAGAGGCCAGAATTAGACCCAAGGTGATAGGGCCTTGCCTACTCTCTCTGATGCCTGGCCTGCCAACAGCCTTGGTCCCAGTGGGTGACTCCTTGGAGTTATCAAGGAGTCTCTTCAGGTGAGTGAAAGCTGCAGAAATAAAGAAAGACTTGCATTTCTCTAGCGCCTTTCACCACCTTAGCACATCCCAAAGCGCTTTACAGCCAATGAAGTACTTTTGAAGCGTAGTCACTGTTGTAATGTGGGAAACGCGGCAGCCAATTTGTGCACAGCAAGCTCCCACAAACAGCATTATGATAATGACCAGACAATCTGTTTTAGTGATGTTGGTTGAGGGATAAATATTGGCCATGAAGGTGGCACCTCTGACAGTGCAGCTGGAGTGTCAGCCTGGATTATGTGCGCAAGGAGGGGTGGGGCCGATTAGGAATCAAAAAGGAGACCTACGCCTGGTGGCAGAGGGCATGGCTGAGATATTGGCCCAGAAATTAAACATCGATGGTTCCCGCGGGGGTAAGGATTCCCCGCGATATCGCACTCCGCGCCTACCTTTTTGTTTCGGGCCCACATGAACTTCAGTTTCAGGGCCTCTCCCTGTTGCCAGCGTGCAGTGCTTGCATGTCCCAGAGGCGCAATTAGTTCGTGCGAGCTCTGGGATCACGTGATTCAGTTAGAGCCAATGGCAGCACACCATCTTTCATTCATAGTTTTGACAGCAAGGGCTGTCAAAGCTATGAATACTACAAGCCCCCAAAAGAACAGCTAAACCTCAATTAAATTTTAAAAAAGCCATCACATTAACAAATTAACTATAGTTAAATAAATTAACCACTTTAAACAAAAAATTTAATTTTTGAAAAAATTTAAAATCTTTTTAAAAGTTATAAAAATAAACTTACCTTTCTTTAAAGTCTCTAAAAAAGATAAACCTGTTGAAATTTTTTTAAATAACACTTAATTAACTACTTACCTTGTTAAAAGGGGGTCCTACGCCTGCTTTCTTTATGTGTAAAATCTTCACCACTTACCTGCGCATTCAAACCTGAAAAAAAAACTAAGTGCACTGCGTGCGCACAACCTGTAGCGCGCACGCGGTTCACTTAGGAACCGCTCCCTTTGCAATACACGAAGTGCCGGTTTCCCGCGCATGCGCAGTGCATGCAGAAAACCGGCAATTCGGGACCTAATACGCGAGAGTACACAGTGCGTACTCTCGCGTAGTAGGTCTAATTTTCGGGCCATTAAATGAGTACTTTGCATCTGTTTTCACCAAGGAAGAGGATGCTGGCAAAAATCATAACGAAGGAGGAGGTAGTGGAGATACTGGATGGGATAAGAATTGATAAAGTCGAGGTACTAGAAAGGCTGTCTGTACTTAAAGTAGATAAGTCACCAGGACCGGATGGGATACATTCCAGGACGCTGAGGGAAGTAAAGGTGGAAATTGCGGAGTTACTGGCCATAATCTTCCAATCCTCCTTAGAAACGGGGGTGGTGCCAGAGGACTGGAGAATTGCAAATGTTACACCCTTGTTCAAAAAAGGATGGAAAGATAAACCCAGCAACTACAGGCCAGTCAGTTTAACCTCGGTAGTGGGGAAGCTTTTAGAAACAATAATCAGGTACAAAATTAACGGTCACTTGGACAAGTGTGGGTTAATTAAGGAAAGACAGCACGGATGTGATAAAAGAAAATCGTATTTAACCAACTTGATTGAGTTCTTTGATGAGGTAACAGAGAGGGTTGATGAGGGTAATGCGGTTGACGTCGTGTACATGGATTTCCAAAAGGTGTTCGACAAAGTGCCACATAATAGGCTTGCCAGCAAAGTTGAAGCCCATGGAATAAAAGGGACAGTGGCAGCATGGATACGGAATTGGCTAAGTGACAGGAAACAGAGAGTAGCGGTGAACAGTTGTTTTTCGGACTGGAGGAAGGTATACAGTGGTGTTCCCCAGGCGTCGGTTCTAGGACCACTGCTTTTCTTGATATATATTAATGACTTGGACTTGGGTGTACAGGGCACAATTTCAAAATTTGCAGATGACACAAAACTTGGAAGTATAGTGAACAGCGAGGAGGATAGTGATAGACTTCAAGAGGACATAGACAGGCTGGTGAAATGGGCGGACACATGGCAGATGAAATTTAACGCAGAAAAGTGTGACATACATTTTGGTAGAAAGAATGAGGAGAGTACATATAAACTAAGGGTACAATCCTAAAGGGGGTGCACGAACAGAGAGAGCTGGGAGTATATGTGCACACATCATTGAAGGTGGCAGGGCAGGTTGAGAAAGCAGTTAAAAAAGCTTACGGGATCTTGGGCTTCATAAATAGAGATATAGTGTACAAAAACGTGGAAATTATGATGAACCTTTATAAAACACTGGTTCGGCCTCAACTGGAGTATTGTGTCCAATTCTGGGCACCGCACTTTAGGAATGATGTGAAGGCTTTAGAGAGGGTGCAGAAAAGATTTACGAGAATGATTCCAGGGATGAGGGACTTCAGTTACATGGATAGACTGGAGAAGCTGGGGTTGTTCTCCTTAGAGCAGAGAAGGTTGAGAGGAGATTTGATAGAGATGTTCAAAATCATGAGGGGTCTAGACAGAGTAGATAGAGAGAAACTGTTCCTATTGGTGGAAGGGTCGAGAACCAGAGGACACAGATTTAAGGTGATTGGCAAAAGAACAAAGGCGACATGAGGAAAAACTTTTTTACGCAGCGAGTGGTTTGGATCTGGAATGCGCTGCCTGAAAGGGTGGTGGAGGCAGATTCAATCGTGGCTTTCAAAAGGGAATTGGATAAGGACCTGAAGGAAAAAAACGTTTGCAGGGCTACAGAGAAAGGGTGGGGGAGTGGGACTAGCTGAGGTGCTCTTGCAGAGAGCCGGCACGGGCTCGACGGGCCGAATGGCCTTCTTCCGTGCTGTAACCATTCGATGATTCTGTAAGTCTCTGGAGTGGGACTCGAACCCATGACCTCTGACTCAGGTGACACCTTAAAGACACAGGGAAAGGGAAGGGAAAGATCATGGAGTGATTTAAATGCAAGTAGGAGACTTATTGGAATTCTGGAGGAGCGGGCACCAATGTAGGTCTGCGAGCACAGGGCCGATCGGTGAACGGGACTTGGTGCCAGTTAGGATACAGGCGGTAGAGTTTTGGATGAGCTGAGGATTACTGAGGGTGGAAGGTTGAAGGCCGGCCAGGAGAACGTTGGAATAGTCGAGCCTGGAACCAAGGCACGGGTCAGGGTTTCCGCAGCGGATAAGCTGAGGCGGGGCGGAGACGGGCGATGTTACGGAGGCGGAAGGAGGCGGTCGGAGAAGGTATGAGGTTGGAAGGTCAGCTCAGGGTCAGACAGGATGGTTAGGTTGTGAACAGTCTGGTTCAGCATCAGACAGAGGATGGAGCGGGACTGGGTTCAACGTTCGGGGCGGGGGTGGAGAGTTGAAGAGAGGTGGAAGTTTAGTTTTGTTTTGTTACACTGACCCTGACAATTCTTTGATTTCTGCTCTGAATTTCCCCTGTCCAGGATTTATCTCCGCTTCAGTTCCGAAGCCTGTGTCTGCTTGTGTTCACATAGAAACATAGAAACATAGAAGATAGGAGCAGGAGTAGGCATTCGGCCCCTCGAGCCTGCTCCGCCATTCAATGAGATCATGGCTGATCATCCAAATTCAGTACCCTGTCCCTGCTTTCTCCCCATATCCCTTGATCCCTTTAGCCTTAAGAAATATATCCAACTCCTTCTTGAATATATTTAATGAATTGGCCTCAACTGCCTTCTGTGGTAGAGAATTCCACAGGTTCACCACTCTCTGGGTGAAGAAATTCCTCCTCATCTCAGTCCTAAATGGCTTACCCCTTATCCTTAGACTGTGACCCCTGGTTCTGGACTCCCCCACCATCGAGAACATCCTTCCTGCATCTAGTTTGTCCTGTCCTGTTAGAATTTTATAAGTTTCAATGAGATCCCCTCTCATTCTTCTAAACTCCAGCGAGTATAAGCCCAATTGACCCAATCTCTCCTAATATGTCATTCCTGCCATCCCAGGTAACAGCCTGGTGAATCTTCGCTGAACTCCTTCCATGGCAAGAACATCCTGTGCCTGCTGGCAATGTCCTGAGTGCCTGTGTGTCTCTGGACCGGACTTGGAGGCGATGTGTGTACAGAGCATGAACAGAAAACATCCCGAGCACGCCATGAGTTTCCAGCACGCGACAGGTTAACTAAACATGCCCGGAAAAAAAGGGAAAGGAACCGGGAAGAATGTTGTTTGCAATTTTTCTCGTGGAATTTCATCAGAAACAAGCCAACATCTAAACGGGATGTTTTGCAGCATTCCCACATTACTGTAAGTCCTGACCCACTTCCCGTGTTTTCTATGGATTGATATAAAAGGTCCTGAGGACAAGGTGTGCGTTGTTGCTGAGCCCGGTGCTGAGGAGTTGCTGGAGGAAGTCACATTCTTGGGGCCTTCTGTCTGCCAATAAGTCACCGCACAGAGTCCACCGGGGACAGGCGGGCGAGATCAGGACTGGGCGGCTTCACATTAACGTAACACATTTCAAAACAATTGGGAAAACCGAGACGGGATTCCACACATAGCTGCAGTGCCCATCAAAGAGTTCAGACCGTTTCCCCCGGCCCACAGTACGCCAAGGAGGAATTATTTTTAGATTCCTGAAATGTAGGAATGTGTGAAAGACGCAGAGTGCCAAACAGAAGCGGATTTGGGTGAGAACAGATCACAAGTTGATTGAACGCGGAGGCGGGGGAACCGGCAGGGGAAGGAACTGCTTCGGGGGAACCGGCAGGGGGTCCGGCGGGGGTGGGGTGGGAACAAGGAGGGTCTCCTTGTTCTGATTTAATATTGAAGCAGTGCTCTATAGGAGTGAGCGGGACTGCCCGGAGTGAGCCACACTGCCCGGAGTGAGTCACACTGCCCGGAGTGAGCGGGACTGCCCGGAGTGAGCCACACTGCCCGGAGTGAGTCACACTGCCCGGAGTGAGCCACACTGCCCGGAGTGAGCCACACTGCCCGGAGTGAGCCACACTGCCCGGAGTGAGCCACACTGCCTGGAGTGAGTCACACTGCCCGGAGTGAGCGGGACTGCCTGGAGTGAGCCACACTGCCCGGAGTGAGCCACACTGCCCGGAGTGAGTCACACTGCCCGGAGTGAGCCACACTGCCCGGAGTGAGCCACACTGCCCGGAGTGAGCCACACTGCCCGGAGTGAGCCACACTGCCCGGAATGAGCCACACTGCCCGGAGTGAGCCACACTGCCCGGAGTGAGCCACACTGCCCGGAGTGAGCCACACTGCCCGGAGTGAGTCACACTGCCCGGAGTGAGCCACACTGCCCGGAGTGAGCCACACTGCCCAGAGTGAGTCACACTGCCCGGAGTGAGCCACACTGCCCGGAGTGAGCGGGACTGCCCGGAGTGAGCCACACTGCCGGGAGTGAGTCACACTGCCTGGAGTGAGCCACACTGCCGGGAGTGAGTCACACTGCCCGGGGTGAGTCACACTGCCCGGAGTGAGCCACACTGCCGGGAGTGAGTCACACTGCCCGGGGTGAGCCACACTACCGGGAGTGAGTCACACTGCCCGGAGTGAGTCACACTGCCCGGAGTGAGTCACACTGCCCGGAGTGAGCCACACTGCCCGGAGTGAGTCACACTGCCCGCACTGCCCGGAGTGAGTCACACTGCCCGGAGTGAGCCACACTGCCCGGAGTGAGCGGGACTGCCCGGAGTGAGCCACACTGCCGGGAGTGAGTCACACTGCCTGGAGTGAGCCACACTGCCGGGAGTGAGTCACACTGCCCGGGGTGAGTCACACTGCCCGGAGTGAGCCACACTGCCGGGAGTGAGTCACACTGCCCGGGGTGAGCCACACTACCGGGAGTGAGTCACACTGCCCGGAGTGAGTCACACTGCCCGGAGTGAGTCACACTGCCCGGAGTGAGCCACACTGCCCGGAGTGAGTCACACTGCCCGCACTGCCCGGAGTGAGTCACACTGCCCGGAGTGAGCCACACTGCCCGGAGTGAGCGAGACTGCTTTTGCTTGCAATGGTTTGGCACCGAGTCTCTCGCGATTGGGAACTTGCAGCTTGGTGAAGGTTTCCCTCGGCTCAACACTGGGATTGACAGAGTCCCTGACTGAGCTTCCCGTCACTTTGGCATCAGACCGGGTTTCTGCAGTCTGAAATACTGGACTTAAAATCCACAAAAACTTCAATCCACAGCTGACAGTGAGCGAGAATCGAGGAATTCTGAAGCGGCTCATTGCCTTGCGACCTCTTCTCACAAACATGGTGAAGGCCCGACCAGTCCAGCATGCCCGAGGGACAAGTGAGACAGATCAATCCCCCAATACACGCCATCGCCAAACTGGACAGCATTACTTCACAAAACGAGGGGATCAAATGCAGAGAATGCAAAAAATTAAGGGGAATTTAATCCAAACCCTGTATAAAATAAAGAGGAAGTCACTGCTGTAACGCAGGGAATGCAGCAGCCTAATTCCGCACAGCAAGATCCCAAAACCGGCAATGAGATGATGACATTATAATCTGTTCTAATGATGTTCGTTGAGGGATAAATCTGGCCAGGACACTGGGGATCACTCCCCTGCTCTTCTTTGAAATAGTGCCATGGAATCTCTTACATCCACCTGAGAGAGCAGACGGGACCTCGGATTAACGTCTCATCTGAAAGACGGCACCTCAGCACTGCACCGGGAGTAGCAGCCTAGATTTTGTGCTCAAGCCTCTGGAGTGACTCAGAGGCGAGAGTGCTACCCACTGAGCCACAGCCGACACCTACACCTTCCAGTAATGGCAACTGAGTGGAGATTAGGAGCAGGAACCCTGACCGGTTTCCTTCTCTCCAGGATAGTGACAGTGAGGCCAAGGTAGCACCTCAACTAAGACTAACAGATTCTACCAGGCCTGGCCAGGCAAAGTCTTACTCCAGGTGTTATCTGAATTCCTCCAATGGATTCCTGCCCTCTAATTCCCGTCAGATATCTGTTATCCACACTGTCTCTGGAACACTGAGCTGCTTTTCACATGGAGACCAACTAGAATTCGATCTCAGTTGATCTCTCCCTTTGGCTGGGGGAACCGGGCCTGTACTGAGCCGGTGATTAGTGGCAGGAATAGTTGGACACAGATAAAGTGCTGACCAAACAAACATCTTCAACTCCTGTTACTGCCATCAAAGAGCGGCTTCCGAGCAACTGTCTCCTGGGAGGGACAGGAGTTAATTTTAGGATCGAGTAGAAGTTGGCAGCGGTCGGGTTCAGTTCCCTCATACGTCGCTGCTTGCAGAGCTAATTTTGTGAAACTGTTGGCATGTTCTGGTATTTATTACCAAAGAGCAAGATCTGAAGTCGGTCCCGTGAATAAATCAACCTGCTGCGTCTGGACGAAGGGGCAATTCAGCGTCTGTTGGCGGGAGCTGTTGGGTGGAGTGGAACAGGTTCATATTTTGTTCACCCAGAGCCCTCCCAAACCATCTCTGAGTAACTCTTTCCCTGTGACTGGCACAGTCCAATCCAATCACAGCCTGCCCACCACAGCAACAGTCCCATTTGCTCACCGCCATTGCAGCATGAGATTGCCGGCTCACCACTAACTGGCTGTGTGCTCAAGCCTGGTGACTGAAGGTGGGTTTCATTAATGAGGTTAGGAGCTAAACATTGGAATCCATTTTAACTTAAACTCAGCAAACTTTAAATGACGCTAAATAGGAGGCGGAGTGACTGAGAGAGGAGAGAGAGGTAAGGAGGGTCCACAGGCTGCAGTAATCTTAGAATCCTAGAAACACACACCCACACTCACTCACACTGTCACACGCATTCACACACAAACACACACTCACTCACACTGTCACACGCATTCACACACAAACACACACACTCACTCACACTGTCACACGCATTCACACACAAACACACACCCACACTCACTCACACTGTCACACGCATTCACACACAAACACACACACTCACTCACACTGTCACACGCATTCACACACAAACACACACACTCACTCACACTGTCACACGCATTCACACACAAACACACACACTCACTCACTGTCACACGCATTCACACACAAACACACACACTCACTCACACTGTCACACGCATTCACACACAAACACACACACTCACTCACACTGTCACACGCATTCACACACAAACACACACCCACACTCACTCACACTGTCGCACGCATTCACACACAAACACACACACTCACTCACACTGTCACACGCATTCACACACAAACACACACACTCACTCACACTGTCACACGCATTCACACACAAACACACACCCACACTCACTCACACTGTCACACGCATTAACACACACACCCACACTCACTCACACTGTCACACGCATTCACACACAAACACACACTCACACTCACTCACTGTCACACGCATTCACACACAAACACACTCACACTGTCACATGCATTCACACACTAACACACACTCACTCTCACACTGTCGCACGCATTCACATACAAACACACACACACTCACTCACACTGTCACACGCATTCACACACAAACACACACACACTCACTCACACTGTCACATGCATTCACACACTAACACACACTCACTCTCACACTGTCACACGCATTCACATACAAACACACACACACTCACTCACACTGTCACATGCATTCACACACTAACACACACTCACTCTCACTGTCACACGCATTCACATACAAACACACACACTCACACTGTCACATGCATTCACACACTAACACACACTCACTCTCACACTGTCACACGCATTCACATACAAACACACACACTCACTCACACTGTCACACGCATTCACACACAAGCACACACACACTCACACTGTCACATGCATTCACACACTAACACACACTCACTCTCACACTGTCACACGCATTCACATACAAACACACTCACTCACAGTCACACGCATTCACACACAAACACACACTCACTCTCACACTGTCACACGCATTCACATACAAACACACTCACTCACTCACACTGTCACATGCATTCACACACTAACACACACTCACTCTCACACTGTCACACGCATTCACATACAAACACACACTCACTCTCACACTGTCACATGCATTCACACACAAACACAAATTCTACACGCTCAGTCACACACACTGTCACACACTTACACTCTCACACTGTCACCCGCATTCACACACTGTCACACACACTGTCACACACTAACTCACACTCACACACAGTCACATGCATTCACACACAAACACAGTCACACACACACATACACTCACACTGTCACACACATTCAACACAAACACAGTCACACACACTGTCACACATGTAAGGGGTTTCGGTTCGGGGTGCTTGTGCGGGGTTAGGCCTTCGTTGCCTAATACTATTGCTTGCTCTGGTCTCCGGCCAGCCTTGTTGCAATAAGCACCTGTGAGTGGTTCGACCCACTCGCCCTTACGGTTCTAACACTGGACTTAGGTGCGAGAGCAGTAATGCAGAGAAAAACTCAAATAGACCCGGTTGAATAGTACGAAATGGAAATCTTTATTGCATAACGTCCAAAATCATGAAGTACATGTCATAGGCACAAATTAATGACAGTACAAGTATACATACATTCATAAAACTTGGTCTAGGGTAATGAGGAACGCACGGCACATCGTAAAAAGGGGAACACATTATATTTATCCTTAATAAAAACCACCCTCACTCACTGTCACACGCATTCACACACAAACACACTCACACTGTCACATGCATTCACACACTAACACACACTGACTCTCACACTGTCGCACGCATTCACATACAAACACACGAGGAAACATGCTCACCATTCGTGATACTTCGGAGAATTTTAAACGAGGCACTCGGCTTGTTTTGCTGCAACACCTGACTGTCACGTGTTGGAAGGGGTCTCTGTACCCCACTTGTTTATCTTCTCTGCTCCGGCTAGCAGGCTGGGCTCCCCGTTGTCATGAAGAACTCGACAGTGCTCGGGCCCGGTTCGAAGAAGAGTCTTCCTGTGTCCGACACCGGTTGCCGGTAGAATTCAAAGAAGAGTCTTTGACCAGTTCATGCAGTAACCTGTAGAGTTCAAAAATGGTCTATATATTTTCGGGCGCGGTCGGGGTTTACTGACCGCGGCGGCACGTGGATTCTTCTTCTTCTCTTCTCATCTCGTCTCGTCTCGTCTCGTCTCTTCGGGCCTTCGGGTCCAGAACACCGTTTACCGACCCTCGGGATGGTGCACCCGGTCACTGGCCTTCGTCGAGGCGACTCGTTCCAAATTGAGCTCCACCCAACATAGGAGAATAAAAGTTCAGCCCGCGTCCAGAGTCAGTTCAAACGAATCAGCCCCGGGAGGATCAGAGGAATAAGAGAGCGATGGACGTTTGTTCACTATAGTTATAGTGCTGTGTTCCCTTATCTCTCGCCCAAATCTTAATGTTCATCCTTTGTAAAATCTTGGCGCTCAAAATTCCCAGTATGGGGTGATTCTTGTTTGTAATGGGTTTCGGTAGCACCTGAGACTGGCCAACTACCCGTTAATGTTTTTCCCATTGTCGAACCGGCTAGGAGCCTCCCTGGCGGGGTTTTGGGGGCCTCCGAATACTTGTGTGAGTACCCGAGAATGGCTCTCTCATTGTCGAGCCGTGGGGAATTTGCGTATTGATGTATCTGGATGGGCCTTCGATTGCCCATTACAATGGTCCTTATTTGTGCATGGAAAATGATTCCAGCACTTATATCTTTGCTATTGTGTCGAATGCAGACAGGTTGCATCCTGTTTTTATCAGTGTTTGCTGCGTATTAACCAATCTTATACTGAAATGTTTATTCGAACGCCATTTTGTCTGCCCACTGAAAATTCTGGAAGCTTCTGCCACGAGGCGCGGCGGCCATTTTACAGGCTTCTGTGTCCTGTTTAATCATGATGTGGAGATGCCGGCGTTGGACTGGGGTGGACAAAAATGAGAAGTCGCACAACACCAGGTTATAGTCCAACAGATTTATTTAATTTTACAAGCTTTCGGAGCTGTCGCTCCTTCGTCAGGTAAGTTAGCAATGAGAGAATCTCCCAGAATTCACAATTTAAACCCAGACAAAATCTATTCACATTATTCGCTACAACAAAGAGCACAGCCAAGACAATGAGATGTGTCCCAGGGGGTCCAACGTGTCAAACCACCTGCTGGCTGCATATCCTGTCAATTTGTGTTCTTGTGTTAGCCTTTTTAAAAAAAAAAAAAAACACCTGGGAAGACCGGCCATGATGTCAAGTCACGTTCTGTATCGTGACATGAACCCGATATCGCGATTGAGGCCATCCTCATGAGTGCGGAACTTGGCTATCAGTTTCTGCTCTATGATTTTGCGTTGTCGTGTATCTCGAAGGCCGCCTTGGAGAACGCTTACCCGCAGATCCGAGGCTGAATGCCCCTGGCTGCTGAAGTGTTCCCCGACTGGGAGGCAACCCTCCTGCCTGGCGATTGTTGCGCGGTGTCCGTTCATACGTTGTCTCAGTGTCTGCATGGTCTCGCCGATGTACCATGCTCTGGAGCATCCTTTACTGCAACGTATCAGGTAGACATGACAGCATTTCGTTGAAATAAAACTGATGAAACGAATCTGCTTTATCTCGTTATTTCGAATCGCGATAATTGCGAATTTTACACACACTAACACACACACACTCACACTGTCACACGCATTCACACACAAACAGTCTCACACACACACAACACACACTCATACACACTGGCACTCACACACAGTCACACACACTCACACACACTCAGTCACACACACTGGCACACACTAACACACACTCACACATGCTCCCACACAAATTGTCACACGCATTCAACACAAATGGACATGCACTCACATGCATACTCGCACACAGACACACAATACGCACACATAACATGCACTCACACTCACTCACACTGTCACATGCATTCACACACAAACACACACTCTCTCACACTGTCGCACGCATTCACACACAAACACACACTCACATTCACTCACATTGTCACACGCATTCACACACAAACACACTCACACTGTCACACGCATTCACACACAAACACAAATTCTACACTCTCAGTCACTCACACTGTCACCCGCATTCACACACTGTCACACACACTGTCACACACTAACTCACACTCACATACACTCACACACAGTCACACGCATTCACACACTAACACACAGTCACACACAGTCTAACACACACTCACACACTCACACTCTCACACTGTCACACACATTCACAGTCACACACACTGTCACACACTAACTCACACTCTCACACACATTCACACACAAACACACAGTCACACACACTGTCACACACTAACACACACTCACACTGTCACACGCATTCACACACAAACAGTCTCACACACACACAACACACACTCATACACTCTCAGTCACACACACTGGCACACAGTCTCACACACACTCAGTCACACACACTGGCACACACTAACACACACTCGCACATGCTCCCACACAAATTGTCACACACATTCAACACAAACGGACATGCACCCACATGCATCCTCGCACACAGACACACAATACATACACATAACACACACTCACACACACACCGACCTAAATATACACCCAGACACACACACAGAGATATCCTCCCACCTACACAGACCAATAGACATGCACTCCCTCACAGCAAGTAGGGATAAAGGGAATGATCTCTGATTGGTGGGATTGGCGCTCCCAGGGATCTGTACTGGGGCCTCAGCTTTTCACTATATGCAGATCAATGACTTGGATGATGGAATAGAGAGTTGTATGTCCAAGTTTGCAGATGACACTAAGTTAGGAAGTTGTGTAGATGGGAGCAGCAAGTTACAAAGCGACAGAGACAGATTAAGTGAGTGGGAAAAACTGGCAGATGCAGCACAATGTGGGGAAGTGTGAGGCCGTCTACTTTGGATCCGAGAAATTAAAAACAGAATATTTTCTTCATGGCGAGAAGCTAGGAACTGTGGAGGAGCAGAGAGACCTGGGTGTCCATGTACACAAATCACTAAAAGCCAGTGCACAGGTACAAAAAGACCAATCGAATTTGATCTTTGTCTCAAGGAGGCTGGGGTACAGAGGGGTGAAACCAGAACTAGGGGCCATCAATATAAGAGAGTCACCAATAAATCCAATAGGGAATCTAGGAGAAACTTCTTTACCCAGAGAGTGGTGAGAATGTCGAACTCGCTACCACAGGGAGTGGTTGAGGCGAATAGTATAGATGCATTTAAGGGGAAGTGAGATAAACACATGAGGATAGGAAAGGAATAGAAGGATATGTTGATGGGGTTAGATGAAGAAGGGTGGGAGGAGGCTTGTGTGGAGCAGAAACACCGGCATGGATCTGATGGGCCGAATGGCCTGTTTCTGTGCTGTAAACACTTTGTAACTATGTAATTATGCCCTGAGCTGTACCGAGCTCTGGTCAGACCCCATCTGGACACTGCATTCCGTTCTGGGTTCCGCACCTCAGGAAGGATATATTGGCCTTGGAGGGGGAGCAGCGCAGATTCACCAGAATGATACCGGGGCTAAAAGAGTTAAATTATGAGGACAGGTTGCACAGACTGGGCTTGTATTCCCTTCAATGGACAAGATTTAGGGGCGATCTAATTGCTGTTTAAGATGATTAAAGATTTGATAGAGAGAAACTATTTCCCCTGGTGGGGGGAGTCCAGAACAAGGGGGCATAACCTTAGAATTAGAGGCAGGCCGTTCGGGGGTTATGTCAGGAAGCACTTCTTCACACAAAGGGTGGTGGAAATCTGGAACTCTCTCCCCCAAAAAGCTGTGAATGCTGGGGGTCAATTGAAAATTTCAAGACTGAGATGGATAGCTTTTAGTTGGGTCAGGGTATGAAGAGATATGGAGTAAAGGCAGGTAAATGGAGTTGAGGTACAGATCAGCCATGATCTCATCGAATGATAGAAGTCGTATTCCCCTTTCTCACCCTCCTTTATTTATCCAGGACGTCTCATTCTTGGCTGTTTTTTTTTAGTGGAATATGTTCCTCCTGAAATCAATCTCGCCTTAGAATATCACCCACTGTTGTTCTACTTGTGTCTGTTAATATTTTTCTACAGTTCATCTCCACTCTCCATCCTCATTTCCTCAGAGTACAAAGAGCAAAGTAATAGATTGGTCGATCTAAATCTCACTCAATCATTATCTTAAACCTTATTATGTTGTGATCACTATTACCTAGTTGTTCCCCTATGCTTATTTCTCTTATCTGCTCTGGTTCATTCCCCATTATTAGGTCTAGCAATACTTCCTCTCTTGCTGGGCTTCTTACAGATTGGGTCAGGAAGGAGTCCCACACACACTATAAAACAATATTCCCTTTTCCCCTTTCACCTCCTCTTCCTGCCAGTTTATTTGGGGGTAATTGAAATCCCCCCATGATTATGATTCTGTGTTTTTTACTCATTTCACATATTTGCCCATATATTTCTCCCTTCACTTCCTTTCCACTATTTGGGGGTCTGCCGTATACTCCTGATAGTGAGACCCATCCCTTCCTATCCTTTATCTCAATCCATGTCGATTCTGTTTCTATCCCCGTTAGTTATGTCCCATTTTTAATTTAGCTCCTTGTTCCTGATACTCCTCAGCAGGACCTCCTCCCTGTTCTTCCCTAAGGCATTGGTTCCAACATGGACCACAACAACTGGATCTTCCCCCTCCCTTTCCAAATTCCTTTCCAGCTGTTTTGCAACATCCCTTACCCTAGCAACACGCCTTTCGGGACTTGAGATCATGTCTGCAGAGGATGTTATCTAATCCCCCTAAGTATCGAATCATCTCGAACTACAGCCAATCTATTCTGCTCCTCCCCCCCTTTGGACTTTCTCCTGCTCCACGGTGCCTTGGTCAACATTGTGACTGTCCTTCCCACAGCCTTTCTCCTTATCCTCACAAGTAGCAGGTACATCGTACCTGTTGGACAGGACCAGTGTCTGCGGGACCGCCTTCTCTGCCTCCACTAGATTCCCCTTACCCTGCTGGCTGTCAGTCACACTCTCCTCTTCCTGTACCTGCCTCTCTCAGTGTGACTGTGTTCCTCCCCCTCCCTTGTGTCAGTGTCACAGTAATCTCTACAGGACATTTCCAGCGTATTAATGTTAACATTAAGTGACATGTTGACAAACACAGTTGGAAAACTCACTCACTAGCCTTCTGGGTTTTGATGATTTGCTTTTAACAACAACCAGCATTTATATAGCACCTTTAACTTAGTAAAACGTCCCAAGGCGCTTCACAGGAGCAATTATCAAACAAAATCTGACATCGAGCCACATAAGGAGATATTAGGACAGGAGCAAAATACTGCGGATTCTGGAAATCTGAAGTAAAAGCAGAAAATGCTGGAAATACTCAGCAGGTCAGGCAGCATCTGTGGAGAGAGAAACAGAGTTCACGTTTCAGGTCGATGACCCTTCGTCAGAACTGGAAAAAGCTGGAGATGGAACAGGTTTTTAAGCAAGTGTAGGGGCAGGGAAAGGGGAGAGGGGAGGAAAGAACAAAAGGGAAGGTCTGTGATAGGGTGGAAGGCAGGAGAGATTAAAAGACAAAATGGATGATGGTGTCATCATCCCATTACCATCTCCTTTTGCCTTGCACCATCATCCCTTTTGTCTTTTATGTAAATTGGAGGGGGACTTAGAGGTGGTGGTGTTCCAATGCACCTGCTGCCCTTGTCCTTCGAGGTGGTGGAGGTGGCGGGTTTGGGAGGTGCTGTCTCAGTTTAGAGATGACAATCTGTGTGTCAGACACCTGGCAAACCAAAGCAAAAAATGACAATTTATTCCATAACTGTAGGAGACAATGTTCCACCTGAGCTGGCTCTTAACCTCCTAATTTCCTGGCTGTGATCCCTTGATCTCCCTGCTCTTTCCTAATTATCCTTCTTTAAACACTCGGTGTCCTAAATACAGATCCTTCTTTGCCAAATGTTACCTCAAGACGGTGAGATGTTCAATAATCTGTGTATAAAATATTTAACAGATTTGTGACAAATTGCTCTTTATTTTAATGGAGATGTGTCCGTGTTCCCTGAAGGGTAGTAACACCCGGATGAAGCTAGTGTGCGAGAGAGACTTGCTATAAGTGTTTGTACGATCAGATTTCCAGCACTAATTCCTCCCCTTCCTTTTGCTTCAGCTGTTTGTCGTCACCGGCTGGTTGAGTTACTGTGATTTGTAGACCAGTAAACTGGCTATTTTTATCTGGAGTTTATAGCAATCCTGACCTAAGCAGAATCCTCGTCGACAGCAAACATTTCTCAGTAAAGCAACAACATATTTATCAGAGCGCGGCTGTTTTTGGAACCGGCCCTGGGTGCCAGTCATTCCCTCACGTGGGGCATTGGTCTCGAGGTACCAGGCCTGAACACCTCACTATGAGGGAGGGAACCAAACTGCTAGCGGCAGTCCTGCTGCGGAGATGGGCACAGCTGTTGCCATGGTTATTCTGGAACGGCCTCTGCTTGGAGCGGGATCCCATTCCCTGCCTTTCCATCAGGGAGAATTCGCGTGCAGCATTGTCAACACATCAGGCTCCATCTAGACGCTGCACTCTCTCAATGTGAGGGAACCGGAATACCAAAGCACCTCTCTGCTGCTCTCCCACTTTGACCGCAGACGCAAGTCGCAGATTGGTGAATATTCTCGAGCTTCACTCGGGTGGTTAGGTGTCACAGTAAACAGTGTGGATGGGAGCAGAAAGTTGCAAAGGGATATTGATAGATTCAGTGGGTTGGATTTTAATACTGGGGCGGGTTGGGGTCGTGTTATCCACCCGACTGCAATTGGATGTGGGAGATTGATGCGATTTTCACCTAATTGGGCAAGTGAGTTTCAGCATGTGGGAACCCATGACCCAATTAGTGTTTTCAGTCTGAAAGTCGCTTCTGATGATGTCATCATTGCTGCTGCATTGAAGGTCTTCAGAGACTGCCTGGCCTTTGCTGTGAGAGGACCTGGATACAAAATAAGCAGCAGCAGCCCGAAGTCTGGAGAGAGAGAGAGAGAGAATGAATAATAGTGGAGCTGCAGCTGATAGTCAGCTATCCAAATGTGCTCCCGCCAGGTTTCACATTCGTGGTTCAGAACAGGCGTGCTTCACGTAGAAAAAGGGTTAAAATCACAAAGGCCTTTCAAAATGGCATTATAGAGGCAATTTAGTGCTTGTTAAGGGCCTTAACAGCCTATCCTGTCTCTTAGAGGCGGGACGGAGTCGGGACCAGCAGACACGATTTCATGAAAATTGCGTGGAGGCGGGATGGAGGTGGACTTGTGCCCGCCCACCAGTTTTCGCAATTTTAACCCCTCACACGCCTCCAAACCCACCTCCATGGGTCAATGAAAATCCAGCCCATTGAGTGGGGAAAACTGTGGCAGATGGAGTTCAATGGGGGGGAGTGTGAGGTCATCCACTTTGGAGCCAAGAAAGATCAATCAGAGGATTCTCTAAATGGTGAGAACCGAGGAACTGTGGCGGAGCCGAGAGACTTAGGGGTTCGGGTACCCTAAAAGTGAACAGTGAGGAGGATAGTAACAGACTTCAGGAGGACATGGGCAGATACATGGCAGATGAAATTTAATGCAGAGAAGTGTGAAGTGATACTTTTTGGAAGGAAGAATGAGGAGAGGCAATATAAACAAAATGGTATAATTTTAAAGGGGGTGCATGAACAGAGAGACCTGGGGGTGTTTGTGCACAAATTGTTGAAGGTGGCAGGACAGGTTGAGAAAGGAGTTAAAAAAGCCGACAGGATCTGGGGCTTCATAAATAGAGGCATAGAGTACAAAAGCAAGGAAGTTGTGATGAACCTTTATAAAACAATGGTTCGGCCTCAACTGGAATATTGTGTCCAATTCTGCGCACTGCATTTTGGAAAAGATGTCAAGGCCTTAGAGAGAGTGCAGAAAAGATTTACTAGAATGGTACTGGGGATGAGGGACTTCAGTTTAGTGGATAGACTGGAGAAACTGGGATTGTTCTCCTTAGAGCAGGGAAGGTTAAGGGGAGATTTAATAGAGGTGTTCAAAATTCTGAGGGATTTTGACAGAGTAGATAGGGAGAAACTGTTTCCAGTGGCAGGAAGGTCGGTAACCAGAGGACACAGATTTCAGGTGATTGGCAAAAGAACCAGAGGTGAAATGAGGAGAGATTTTCTACAGGAAGTTGTTATGATGTGGTCAGTGGCGACTGTGCGAGGTACTGGCAGTCCTACCTGACACACTCACCACAAAGTCCCAGAAGATGGAGGAGTCCAGCTCCAACATTTGTGGAATGATGTTGCTGGCCCTTTAGCAGGTACAATGTTCCATTGAGAGTCTGGCCGCCTTTATGGAAGTTCTATCAGGTGAACTAATGAGTCCCTGGAGACGCCAGCGGCGGCCGTGCAAACTCTGACCACCAACATGTCTACCGGCTTCCACATGCTAGCGGTTAGACGGGGCATGGGCTTCCGAGGCATCACTGACCCGCTGCAAGCTGCTCTCCTCCAGAGAGGCAGGAGTGATGTGCTGCTGGCCCAGGGGAGGGAGGGTGGCGATAGAGGAGAGGAAAGTGCGTGTTCCTCTCTCTTCACTCTTCCCACGTCTCGCACATTCCCCCCCCCCCATAGTCAGAGCCCCACACGCTGCCTCCTCTCCCGATGGCCGACTCTCCCCCTGCACAGGAGGCACAGTCTTTGGCGGGGCCCTCAGAACCCAGAGGACGTTGACCAAGAGCATCTCAGCAGTCAGAGCAGGGATCTGAGCAGCCTGCCTCTGCTGAAGCCACAGGGGTTGCAATGCGTAGAAGTGCCAGAGATTGGAAAAAGAGGCTTTATAGTTCAACGGGGATAAAGACATGGGATTTTTTAATATTTGTTATTGACATTTTTTTGCTGGAGCGCATTAAATATTGAAATTCGCCCCACTTCCCTGTGTGCTCCCTCATTGAGTGGCGAGTGCCAATCTGCTTGTCATTGTTTTGGTGCTGAATGTGGGGTGACGGATTGACTGACACCAGTTGGTGGATGTGGGACCAGTGGATGGATGGTTACAGGCCGGCTTGTGTGAGGGGGATATGTTATCGTGACATTGGTCCCATGTGAGGGACTAACTGAACCTTCAAGCTATTAGGGCATCCCTGGCATCCTGAGCAGCAATGTGATTGGCTGGTCTGGCAGTGGGGGCCCCATCTTCATCTTCTTCCTCACTGGAATCCTCATCAGATGAAGAGTGTGAGCGGCTTGTTCCTCCTCCACCTCTAATCCTCGCTACTGCACTCTGTTGTACAGAACACAGCACACCAGGATTATCCTGGAGACCCTTGCTGGCGAGTACTGAAGGGCACCTCCAGACCTGCCCAGGCACCTGAAGCACACCTTGAGCATGCCGCTGGCTTGCTCGATGACACATCTGGTTGTTACATGGCTGGCGTTGTAGCACTCTGGGTGTTCATTGGTCGGGTTCCTCAGTCAGGTGTTAGCAGTCAAGTTTGAAGGGGGTATCCTTTGTCATCTAGCAGCCACCCTTTAAGGCTGGTTCCAGGTCTGAACATGTTGGGGATGTTGGACTGCCACAGTATGAAAGCATCACAGCAGCTCCCAGTCTCAAAAAGAAAGACTTGCATTTATATAGCGCCTTTCACGACCACCAGACATCTCAAAGCATTTCCAGCCAATGAAGTACTTTTGAAGTGTAGTCACTGTTGTAATGTGGGAAACACGGCAGCCAATCTGCGCACAGCAAACTCCCACAAACAGCAACATGATAATGGCCAGATAATCTGTTTTCATAATGTTGAAAGAGGGACAGGACACCGGGGATAACTCCCCTGCTCTTCTTTGAAATAGTGCCATGGGATCTTTTACATCCACCTGCAAGAGCAGATGGGGCCTCAGTTTTACATCTCATCTGAAAGACAGCACCTTCGACAGTACAGCACTCCCTCAGCACTGCACTGGAGTGTCAGCCTAGATTTTTGTGCTCAATTCTCTGGAGTGGGACTTGAACCCACAACCTTCTGACTCAGAGGTGAGCGTGCTACCCACTGAGCCACGGCTGACGCTGTGTGAGCCTTTTCTTGTGGTTGCACACCAGCTGCACATTGATGGAATAAAATCCCTTGCGGTTGACAAATACTCTTGGCTGATCTGGGGTGCGTGGATTGCCACTTGTGTGCAGTCGATGACACCCTGCACCTGTGGGAAGCCAGCCAGAGACGCAAACCTGAGCACCC
Organism: Squalus acanthias; assembly: GCA_030390025.1. NCBI lineage: Eukaryota > Metazoa > Chordata > Chondrichthyes > Squaliformes > Squalidae > Squalus > Squalus acanthias. The sequence goes on from CM059445.1 coordinate 24,379,780, forward strand.
ATTTGTTCTGACTATTGTCATCACAGGGATAGTTTACACAACTCCCAACCCTGGCAAACAATCCATCCGTCACCTGCCTTATGCATTTATGTGCAGCCCATTGTGAGACCGTCAAGATGTCTCTGATGGTGCCATGGAAGGAGCTGGAGGCAAAGTAATTGAGGGTGGTGGTGACTTTCACAGCCATTGGCGGCCACCAGGTCCAGCAGGGAGCAGGTTGTCTTCTCGGAGGCTGGAGGTGTCTGCCACCAGCTGACGCGACAACCTCAGCCTCCTGAAGCAATGCTCTTCCGAGGGGTCAAGGAAGCTGAGCCTCTGTCTGTACACGCTGTGTCATGCAAGCTTGACCCCTCTGCACTCCTCTCTCTATTGCTTCACTCTCTATTGCTCCTCTCTCTATTGCTTTCTCTCTATTGCTCCCTCTCTATTGCTCCTCTCTCTATTGCTCCCTCTCTGTTGCTCCCTCTCTGTTGCTCCCTCTCTCTATTGCTCCCTCTCTCTATTGCTCCCTCTCTCTATTGCTCCCTCTCTCTATTGCTCCCCTCTCTATTGCTCCCTCTCTATTGCTCTCTCTCTATTGGTCCCTCTCTGTTGCTCCCTCTCTCTATTGCTCCCTCTCTCTATTTCTCCCTCTCTCTATTGCTCCCTCTCTCTATTGCTCCCTCTCTCTATTTCTCCCTCTCTCTATTGCTCCCTCTCTATTGCTCCCTCTCTATTGCTCCCTCTCTCTATTGCTCCCTCTCTATTGCTCCCTCTCTCTATGGCTCCCTCTCTCTATTGCTCCCTCTCTATTGCTCCTCTCTATTGCTCCCTCTATCTATTGCTCCTCTCTATTGCTCCCTCTCTCTATTGCTCTGTTGGTGAAAAATTAATTCACTCGAGTCTGTCTTAAAGCATAAGATCACAGTTTATTAATCAGAGCACTCCGGGAGAATTCAGAGTGCTCTGGGAGAAGGATCATAGCCTGCGGTCTCATGACCAGCTTCTCAACTTAACAATGGCAGCCACGCTTCTTTATACACCTCAAGAAGCCAGAAAATACAAACCTCAGCACAGTCATTACATCATAAGCGACTCTTATGGTTTCTAAAAACAACTTGTTTAGAATCTTACAATGTTAGCGAAACTCATCCTTTACTTCTGCTTTTTGTCAACCATCTGCGCTGCGAGGTTTCATTCTTAGTCCTTTCGAGGTTAGTTTATAGAAAAACAATGATTCACATTTTTGTTCTGCAGTGTCTGCATTATCTATACTGCAGCCTAAGCAAGTCGGTCTTTATCTAATTATACCCCTGTCTCCATGCCTTCGGGAGATACTTTGACCTTTACTATAGTCCTTTAAGCAGTTCAACTAATCTTAAACATTACAACTGATTTGCCCTTACATTATTACAATTAATTTTTTTAACTCTTACAGTCCCTCCTATTGATCCCTGGCCAAAGCTTGATTTGTCCTGGGGACCATCATACCATGGTTATAACGGCGGCACACAGTTCCTTATGCTCTGTTGATGAGATCTTTTGACGATGTTATTGTTGTTTCACAGTCCAATGTAAATGAGAACGCGCTCGGGAGAACGAGAGAGAAAGAGGGTGAGCTGCACAGTCCAGTCACATCATGACTGTTGAGCTATTCGTACCATTTAGGTTAGGTTCTTCCGCTCCTCTTCCGTGTGTAGACGTATTCCTTGTAGCTTAAAGTTGTTCCCTTCTTCATCTGTTTGTCTGTTTCTTCTTGTGTCATATCCCGCAACCAATGGGTTGTCCCTATTCTACACTATCTCTAAAGTTTTACACATGCATTAATACAAACGTTACCCGCGCATAAGCATTTTCCTTTCTTACTTAAACAGAGATCTATCTTTTATGTTACGATACACCTGCCCCACTGGTGCTGCTGGAACAACATCTTTTGCCATTTGGGCACAGCAACATTTCAACAATAAGACCAGACCATACATCACTAATATTATAACAAAGAACAAAATCAATCCTTGTACTACTGATGTCCCGAGTGATCCCAACCATCCAGTTGCCCAGCCCCAAAGAGTGGATGCCGGAGGTTGTTTTAACTTTTTTACTTCTTCCTGTTCTGCCAAGTTAGTTATTTCTTCTGAGCTGTCTGGTATGTAGGTACAACATTCTGTACCTATTAGGGCACAGGTTCCCCCTTTTTCTGCCAACACATAGTCAAGGGCCATCTGATTTTGAGGACATGTTAATGGATTCCCTTGCCAATTTACCCGTAACTCTCTTTTGGCCCGTGGGGGTACTCTAGCCTGAGTCCTCCCGAGGCTACATATTATGTTTGCACAAACAAGCAAACTACACATGATATCGCGTAACACGTTCATCTTATCACTTTATGTTAACAATGTCCCAAAGGCTATATCGCCAACCTAACCACTTTGTTGCTTGTAAATTCTATTTTCCTGTGGGAGTGAATAGAATATTGTTATTAAGCTGGTTCCTCAATCATAATCATTTGGATTCCCTCCTCCTGCTCGACCGGTTGGAGTTGACAGGACCGTTCCCATACATACTTCAGGATATATCCCAAGGTATATCCTATCAAGATAATACATATTATCCAAACCAGTGTTTGTGTCAGCGTCCATTCCCATTCGTCATATTGTCTAGCATATTCTTCACTTTCTACAAAAGGTACTTGTTCTGGTGTAGCCATTCTTAAATTGGTGAAGGGTCATAGGCTTTCAGCTGTCCATCGTCCCATGCCCTTTATATTAATGCAAGCACACGTATCCCCACTAATTAAAATCTGATATGGTCCCGACCATTTTTGGGGCGAACCCGGTTTTCCTGGTTGATTCTTAACCATTACCTTGGTCCCCGCTGGAGCGATATATGGAAATGCGGTCAATTCCAAATCTTTATCTCTTTCTTCCTGTCTTTCCCTAGTTTGCTGTTTCATTTCTTTTAATTGGTTACTCATTTCCAGGACATATCTGCGGAGTTTATCCTTTAGGGGACCCACATCTTCTCCTCCAGTCATTATACCATGGGGGAGCTGCATTGCCCTCCCCATCATTAGCTCATATGGTGATAGGCCCATGGTTCGATTTGGGGTGGCTCTTAGTTTCATTAATACTGTGGGTAGCACATCCACCCACCGTTGCTGTTTTTCCCCCAATGCTTTGGCTACTGCTGTTTTTAAGGTGCGATTCATTCTTTCTACCATTCCAGAACTTTGAGGATGGTATGGGATGTGGAATTTCTGTTTTATTGACCCCCTTCCTGCATGGGCGCTTCCATGATGTAGTTCTAAAAGTATCTGTCTGATGCACGCGGGGGCTATCACCTTTCCATTCTTTCGCCATATTGCCTCTTCATCTGGTCTACCCCCTACCGGTACCATTCCTGTCTTTCATTCTCTAGGGCGTCTGCATGCAATTTACTGATATCTATTTCCTCTATCTGTGCACTAGCTACGTTCCCTTCAACCATTTCTTGTTCAAGAGCTCGCTGTGCTGCTAGATCAGTGGCCTGGTTCCCTTTTTGCTCCTGATTCTGTATCTTCTGGTGCGCTTTGATTTTTATTACTGCAGCTTGTGCTGGGACTTTTGTGGCTTCCAAGAGGGCCTCTATTCGCTGCTGGTGTTTTATGTGATCCCCTCCGGTTGTCACAAACTCCCTTCTCCTCCAAGCTGTCATATAATCGTGTACCACTCCGAATGCATATCTACTATCCATGTAGATGTTTACTGTCTTTCCCCTTGCTAATTCTAGCGCCTTTGTTAAGGCTACTATCTCGGCTACTTGTGCCGACAAGCCTCCGTCTAACCTTCCCGACATTTCTGTTTCCAACTGATCATTTACTACTGCCCATCCTGTCCGGGGAGATCCCTCTACATATTTCCTTGACCCGTCTACGTACAGTGTCATCTGAGCTTCCTCCAGCGGTTCGTCCTGCACGAGGGTTTAGTTTAGTTCCCCCTCCGTCTCTGAGCACTGATGGGGCTTCCCTCACTCAGGATGCTTTCCGCGGGGTTTTCCCCTGTATCCCGAATTACCTTAACTGTCTGCTCTATCGGCAGTAGGACTGCTTCCCATCGAGCTCGCCGCATATCGGAAACTGACCGTAGTTTCCCGGTATTTAATATCTCTACCAGTGTATGCCGAGTGTGTAAGATGATATCCCCTGTCATCACAGTTGGTTTGCTACTCTAACTCTGCATCTCTGTCCTACATTATTCTTAGCGCATATTATACAACGGTGACAATACTTCGCCACCTCTCGACCCATCTTTGGCCACCACCAGTACTGTGTCAGTAGGTGCAACATGTTACTTCTGCCGGTATGTGTTACACCATGGTACAGCCCCATCAGTTGTTGTCTACAACATTCCGGTGCCACCACCTGGTTTCGTGGGCCCCATATCCAAATTCCATCTCGTAACTGTGCGCCAGCTTGTTTCCATCTCTCCTTTTCCTCTTTACTAGTATTTTCTTGTACCTCCACTATATTCACTTCCGGTACCCCACTGGCTGTCATGACCATATTTATCTCGTGTTTAAACGCGGCTTCTGGTTTAAGTTCCTCCGCGGCTAGTTTTGCGGCCAAATCTGCATACCGATTTCCTAAGGGAGCCTGATCCTGGGGCTCCTATGAGTCCATGTCTATCTTCGTGTGGGCCTTTATTTTAATTACCGTGGTTTCTAAAGGTGCCTGTGTCGCCTTAACTAACCTTTCTATTAGCTTTCCATGTTTTACTACCTTTCCAGTGGAGGTCATATAACTCCTTCTGTTAATATTCCGGATGCTGGGTTTATTCCAGTATGTTTTTGTATTAATACTAATCCATCTCTTGGTAAGAGGATTGTTTCCCACTTTGCTTTCCAGCTATCTGATATAGTTCTGTTTAAGAGCCCAAGGGGTTAATTTATCAAATCTTAATTTTCCTTCCATCACTGTGGGGAAATACTAACTTAAAATTAAGACAATTAAATTTAATAATGTCCAATATCTTTAAATTTTGTTCAGTTATAAGTTGTTGCTTATAACTGGAGCAAAATTAGTTTTCACATTTAAACAAATTGCTTCGGAGGATTCCACCATAGCAACCACGACTCCAAGGTTAAATCTTAGACTGAAACTTAATCATTTGTTAAACAAACTTTTTGTTTTTCTTCTCAGTTTTACACACCAGCTTAACTTAAATTGTAGTTTGAAGTTTTGTTTCAATTCTGGGTGCACAGTCTTATTCAATGCGGTCTACACAAATTTACACCAACCAGAATTTCACCGTGGCCACAATGAAAGTCTGGTTTTAATAGGTTAATTCACCTCTAACTCCAATTCAATCCAGATCAGTTTTTTTTAAACTAACCAGTATCACTTGGAAAAGAACGAAACCACATTAACAAAGAAACAATTACTCATGCCTTGTAAACATTCAAATTCATTTTCTTCCAGGCACATTGGCAACTGTGACTTCATGGCTGAAGCTTATCTTTTGTAAAACAATTAACAAACTTAAAACAACACACACTTGCCCGTCATTCAAGACAGGTCTTCAAAGGGTTAAACAGCTTTTAGCTCTCTGTACAAAAGAGTGGGTGGAGCTAAAACAAGACTGACTTCCGTTTTTTAAAGACAGACTTTTAGACAAAAGCAATACTGTAACTTCTTAAACATTCACAGTCAGGAAAACTTTAACACTTTAAATCACACTTTCACACAAACTGAGATCCCAGCATTTTTTAATTTTTAAGGTTCCTGTCACTTAGCAAATCTTGAGTTTTATTTGTCTCGGCACAAATATTAATATAACTCTTGTTCTAATTCAAGAATTCTTTCATTTTTACTTGCAAGTTTAGTGTGGAGTCGCTGCACCTTGTTTGTTAATGCGACTAATTGGTTTACTAGTATTTTTCGTCTTTTTCTGTTTTTGACCCTCTACCACTCTCTCTTACCTTCGGATTCTGGAGCGGGTCCCACCCCTCCTTCATCATCTTATCAACTAAACCCTTCCTGCATAGAACATAGTAAGGGACCCCATTCGTCCCTATTCTATTTCTTTCTACGACGCCATATATAGTTCAACTTTCAGTCTTACCAAATACTGAGTTCCTCTAATCGGGTTAGTTCTTGATACCTTAAAAGACTTTAAGCGGTTACGTAGTCACAGCACACACACATATATTAATTGACTTCACGATCCCAGGGTGCTTTGGTTCTCTACGCCTACTTGATACTGGCCATTACGTGGGGCCCAATCGCCCTCTTAATTCCAGCTCAGGCTAGGTGTGTGAGACAGGCGCCCTCCTTGTCCATGTCAATCAGTCAATTACTCATACCTTCGCGACATTTATCGCTACACAGTGTTCCCTTAGTACACGCGATCCACACTCACACAACTGTGTTCTCCTACCTCTCACAGACTTTCACTTGATTCGTGATGCTATGGAACTGCCTCTCCGCCGTCCCAAGCGATTCAATTTCTGGACGGTCAAAATTTGACTTCTTGTCCAGCTTCACTGGTACGGGCGGTCTTTCAGTCCCAGATCATCCTGCCGACTACGCCAATTGTTGGTGAAAAATTAATTCACTCGAGTCTGTCTTAAAGCAAAAGATCACAGTTTATTATTCAGAGCGCTCCAGGAGAATTCAGAGCACTCTGGGAGAAGGATCATAGCCTGCGGTCTCATGACCAGCTTCTCAACTTAACAATGGCAGCCACGCTTCTTTATACACCTCAAGAAGCCAGAAAATACAAACCTCAGCACAGTCATTACATCATAAGCGACTCTTATGGTTTCTAAAAACAACTTGTTTAGAATCTTACAATGTTAGCGAAACTCATCCTTTACTTCTGCTTTTTGTCAACCATCTGCGCTGCAAGGTTTCATTCTTAGTCCTTTCGAGGTTAGTTTATAGAAAAACAATGATTCACATTTTTGTTCCGCAGTGTCTGCATTATCTATACTGCAGCCTAAGCAAGTCGGTCTTTATCTAATTATACCCCTGTCTCCATGCCTTCGGGAGATACTTTGACCTTTACTATAGTCCTTTAAGCAGTTCAACTAATCTTAAATATTACAACTGATTTGCCCTTACATTATTACAATTAATTTTTTTAACTCTTACAGCTCCCTCTCTATTGCTCCCTCTCTATTGCTCTCTCTCTATTGCTCCCTGTCTATTGCTCCCTCTCTATTGCTCCCTCTCTTTATTGCTCCCTCTCTGTTGCTCTCTCTCTATTGCTCCTCTCTCTGTTGCTCCTCTCTCTATTGATCTCTCTCTCTATTGCTCCTCTCTATTGCTCCATCTCTCTATTGCTCCCTCTCTCTATTACTCCTCTCTCTATTGCTCCTCTCTATTGCTGCCTCTCTCTATTGCTCCCTCTCTATTGCTCCCTCTCTATTGCTCCCTCTCTCTATTGCTCCCTCTCTCTATTGCTCCTCTCTCTATTGCTCCTCTCTATTGCTCCTCTCTATTGCTCCCTCTCTCTGTTGCTTCCTCTCTCTATTCCTCCTCTCCATTGCTCCTCTCTCTATTGCTCCTCTCTCTATTGCTCCCTCTCTATTGCTCCTCTCTATTGCTCCTCTCTCTATTGCTCCTCTCTCTATTGCTCCTCTCTCTATTGCTCCCTCTCTATTGCTCCTCTCTCTATTGCTCCCTCTCTCTATTGCTCCTCTCTCTATTGCTCCCTCTCTATTGCTCCTCTCTATTGCTCCCTCTCTCTATTGCTCCTCTCTCTATTGCTCCTCTCTCTATTGCTCCTCTCTCTATTGCTCCTCTCTCTATTGCTCCTCTCTCTATTGCTCCCTCTCTATTGCTCCCTCTCTATTGCTCCCTCTCTCTATTGCTCCCTCTCTCTATTGCTCCTCTCTCTATTGCTCCCTCTCTCTATTGCTCCTCTCTCTATTGCTCCTCTCTCTATTGCTCCCTCTCTATTGCTCCTCTCTATTGCTCCCTCTCTCTATTGCTCCCTCTCTATTGCTCCTCTCTCTATTGCTCCCTCTCTATTGCTCCCTCTCTCTATTGCTCCCTCTCTATTGCTCCTCTCTCTATTGCTCCCTCTCTCTATTGCTCCCTCTCTATTGCTCCTCTCTCTATTGCTCCCTCTCTCTATTGCTCCTCTCTCTATTGCTCCTCTCTCTATTGCTCCCTCTCTATTGCTCCCTCTCTCTATTGCTCCCTCTCTCTATTGCTCCCTCTCTATTGCTCCTCTCTCTATTGCTCCCTCTCTCTATTGCTCCCTCTCTATTGCTCCTCTCTATTGCTCCTCTCTCTATTGCTCCCTCTCTATTGCTCCTCTCTCTATTGCTCCCTCTCTCTATTGCTCCTCTCTCTATTGCTCCCTCTCTATTGCTCCTCTCTCTATTGCTCCTCTCTCTATTGCTCCCTCTCTCTATTGCTCCTCTCTCTATTGCTCCCTCTCTCTATTGCTCCTCTCTCTATTGCTCCCTCTCTATTGCTCCTCTCTCTATTGCTCCCTCTCTCTATTGCTCCTCTCTATTGCTCCCTCTCTATTGCTCCCTCTCTCTATTGCTCCCTCTCTATTGCTCCCTCTCTCTATTGCTCCCTCTCTCTATTGCTCCTCTCTCTATTGCTCCTCTCTCTATTGCTCTCTCTCTATTGCTCCCTCTCTATTGCTCCCTCTCTCTATTGCTCCCTCTCTCTATTGCTCCTCTATTGCTCCTCTCTATTGCTCCTCTCTCTATTGCTCCCTCTCTCTATTGCTCCCTCTCTATTGCTCCCTCTCTCTATTGCTCCCTCTCTCTATTGCTCCCTCTCTATTGCTCCCTCTCTATTGCTCCTCTCTCTATTGCTCCCTCTCTCTATTGCTCCCTCTCTCTATTGCTCCTCTCTCTATTGCTCCTCTCTCTATTGCTCCCTCTCTCTATTGCTCCCTCTCTATTGCTCCCTCTCTCTATTGCTCCCTCTCTCTATTGCTCCCTCTCTCTATTGCTCCCTCTCTCTATTGCTCCCTCTCTCTATTGCTCCCTCTCTCTATTGCTCCCTCTCTCTATTGCTCCCTCTCTCTATTGCTCCTCTCTCTATTGCTCCCTCTCTCTATTGCTCCCTCTCTCTATTGCTCCCTCTCTCTATTGCTCCTCTCTCTATTGCTCCCTCTATTGCTCCTCTCTCTATTGCTCCCTCTCTCTATTGCTCCCTCTCTCTATTGCTCCTCTCTATTGCTCCTCTCTCTATTGCTCCCTCTCTCTATTGCTCCCTCTCTCTATTGCTCCTCTCTCTATTGCTCCCTCTCTCTATTGCTCCCTCTCTCTATTGCTCCTCTCTCTATTGCTCCTTTCTCTGTTGCTCCTCTCTCTATTGCTCCCTCTCTCTATTGCTCCTCTCTCTATTGCTCCCTCTCTATTGCTCCCTCTCTCTATTGCTCCCTCTCTCTATTGCTCCTCTCTCTATTGCTCGTGCTTGACTAATCTACTGGAATTTTTTGAGGATGTAACTGGGAAAATAGATAAGGGAGAACCAGTAGATGTGGTGTATTTGGACTTTCAAAAGGCTTTCGATAAGGTCCCGCATAAGAGATTAGCGTGTAAAGTTAAGGCACATGGGATTGGGGGCAAGGTATTGACTTGGATAGAGAACTGGTTGGCGGACAGAAAGCAGAGAGTAGGAATTAATGGGTCTTTTTCCGAGTGGCAAGCAATGACTAGTGGGGTACCGCAGGGATTGGTCCTTGGACCCCAGCTATTCACAATATACATTAATGATCTAGATAAGGGAACTAAATGTAATGGCCCAGAAATTGATCCCGCGACGCGAGAGTACGCACTGCGTACTCTCGCGTATTCCCACTCCAATTGCCGGTTTTCTGCATGCCCTGCGCATGCGCTGAAAACCGGCAATTGCTCTTTGGAAAAGGGGGCGGTTCCTCGGTGCATCGCGTGCGCGCTACAGGCTGCGCGCACGCTGTGCACTTCATGCTTTGGACACGCAGGTAAGTACTGAAGATTTTAGAAATGTAAAAAGGAGGAGTAAGACCCACTTTTAAGAAGGTAAGTAGTGAATTACGTATTTTTTTGAATTTTTTTTAACAGGTATATCTTTTTTAGAGACTTTAAAGACAGGTAAGTTTATTTTTATAACTTTTTAAAAGATTTTAAATTCTTTCAAAAATTTAATTTTTTATTTAAAATGGTTAATTTAATTAACTATACTTATTTTATTAATGTGATGGTTTTTAAAAAAATTTAATTGAGGTTTAGCTGTTATTTTGGGGGGGTGTAAGATTCATAGATTTCACAGCCGTGCTGTGAAACTTATGAATGGAAGATGGTGTGCTGCCATTGGCTCTAACTGAGTCACGTGATCCCACAGCTCGCACGAATTCACTACGCCGCTGGGATACGCAAGCACTGCCCAGCTGATCTCTAGAACATCAAGTTCGTGCGAGCTGGATCTGAAAAAGCACAAGCGAGGTGAGAGATCGCGGGAAAGCCTTACCCCCGCGGGAACAGAGCGAGATCAATTTCTGGGCCAATATCTCCAAGTTTGCAGATGACACAAAGCTGGGTGGGAGTGTGTGCTGAGAGGAGGATACCGAGAACTCCAGGATGATTTGGACAGGTTGGGTGAGTGGGCAGAAGCGTGGCAGATGCAATATAACGTGGATAAATGCGAGGTTATCCACTTTGGTGTCAAAAATAGAAAGGCAGACTATTATCTGAATGGCAATAGATTGGGAGAAGGGGAAGTGCAACGAGACCTGGGTGTCCTTGTGCACCAGTCGCTGAAGGTAAGCATGCAGGAGCAGCAGGCGGTGAAGAAGGCAAATGGTATGTTGGCCTTCATAGCGAAAGGGTTTGAGTATAGGAACAGGGATGTCCTGCTGCAGTTGTACAGGGCCTTGGTGAGACCACACCTTGAGTACTGTGTGCAGTTTTGGTTGCCTTATCTGAGGAAGGATGTTCTTGCCATGGAAGGAGTTCAGCAAAGATTCACAAGGCTGATACCTGGGATGGTAGGAATGACATATGAGGAGAGATTGGTCGATTGGGCTTATACTCGCTGGAGTATAGAAGAATGAGAGGGGATCTCATCGAAACATATAAAATTCTGACAGGTCTGGATAAACTAGATGCAGGAAGAATGTTCCCGATGGTCGGAGAGTCCAGAACCAGGGGTCATAATCTAAGGATAAGGGGTAAGCCATTTAGGACAGAAATGAGGAAGAATTTCTTCAACCAGAGAGTGGTGAACCTGTGGAATTCTCTACCACAGAAGGTAGTTGAGGCCAAGTCATTAAATATATTCAAGAATGAGTTAGATATATTTCTTAAAGCTAAAGGTATCAAGGGATATGGGGAGAAGGCAGGTACGGGGTACTGAGTTTGGATAATCAGCCATGATCTCATCGAATGGCAGAGCAGGCTCGAGGGGCCGAATGGCCTACTCCTGCTCCTATCTTCTATGTTTCTATGTTTCCCACTCTATTGCTCCTCTCTCTATTGCTCCCTCTCTATTGCTCCCTCTCTCTATTGCTCTCTCTCTATTGCTCCCTCTCTCTATTGCTCCCTCTCTCTATTGCTCCTCTCTCTATTGCTCCTCTCTCTATTGCTCCTCTCTCTATTGCTCCCTCTCTATTGCTCCTCTCTCTATTGCTCCCTCTCTATTGCTCCCTCTCTATTGCTCCTCTCTCTATTGCTCCCTCTCTATTGCTCCCTCTCTATTGCTCCCTCTCTATTGCTCCCTCTCTATTGCTCCTCTCTCTATTGCTCCTCTCTCTATTGCTCCTCTCTCTATTGCTCCCTCTCTATTGCTCCTCTCTCTATTGCTCCCTCTCTCTATTGCTCTCTCTCTATTGCTCCCTCTCTCTATTGCTCCTCTCTCTATTGCTCCCTCTCTCTATTGCTCCCTCTCTCTATTGCTCCCTCTCTCTATTGCTCCCTCTCTCTATTGCTCCTCTCTATTGCTCCCTCTCTATTGCTCCCTCTCTCTATTGCTCCCTCTCTATTGATCCGTCTCTCTATTGCTCCTCTCTCTATTGCTCCCTCTCTCTATTGCTCCTCTCTCTATTGCTCCCTCTCTCTATTGCTCCTCTCTCTATTGCTACTCTCTATTGCTCCTCTCTCTATTACTCCTCTCTCTATTGCTCCTCTCTCTATTGCTCCCTCTCTATTGCTCCCTCTCTCTATTGCTCCTCTCTCTATTGCTCCTCTCTCTATTGCTCCTCTCTATTGCTCCTCTCTATTGCTCCCTCTCTATTGCTCCTCTCTCTATTGCTCCTCTCTATTGCTCCCTCTCTCTATTGCTCCTCTCTCTATTGCTCCCTCTCTATTGCTCCCTCTCTATTGCTCCCTCTCTCTATTGCTCCCTCTCTCTATTGCTCCCTCTCTCTATTGCTCCCTCTCTCTATTGCTCCTCTCTCTATTGCTCCTCTCTCTATTGCTCCCTCTCTCTATTGCTCCCTCTCTATTGCTCCCTCTCTCTATTGCTCCCTCTCTATTGCTCCCTCTCTCTATTGCTCCCTCTCTCTATTGCTCCCTCTCTATTGCTCCTCTCTCTATTGCTCCCTCTCTATTGCTCCCTCTCTCTATTGCTCCCTCTCTCTATTGCTCCCTCTCTATTGCTCCCTCTCTATTGCTCCCTCTCTCTATTGCTCCCTCTCTCTATTGCTCCTCTCTCTATTGCTCTCTCTCTATTGCTCCCTCTCTATTGCTCTCTCTCTATTGCTCCCTCTCTATTGCTCCTCTCTCTATTGCTCCCTCTCTCTATTGCTCCCTCTCTCTATTGCTCCCTCTCTATTGCTCCTCTCTCTATTGCTCCCTCTCTCTATTGCTCTCTCTCTATTGCTCCCTCTCTCTATTGCTCTCTCTCTATTGCTCCCTCTCTCTATTGCTCCTCTCTATTGCTCCTCTCTATTGCTCCCTCTCTGTTGCTCCCACTCTCTATTGCTCTCTCTCTATTGCTCCCTCTCTCTATTGCTCCTCTCTCTATTGCTCCTCTCTATTGCTCCCTCTCTATTGCTCCTCTCTCTATTGCTCTCTCTATTGCTCCCTCTCTATTGTCCCTCTCTAATTGCTCCTCTCTATTGCTCCTCTTCTATTGCTCCTCTCTCTATTGCTCCTCTTATGCTCCTCTCTCTATTGCTCCTCTCTATTGCTCCTCTCTATTGCTCCTCTCTCTATTGCTCCCTCTCTATTGCTCCTCTCTCTATTGCTCCCTCTCTATTGCTCCTCTCTCTATTGCTCCCTCTCTATTGCTCCTCTCTCTATTGCTCCCTCTCTATTGCTCCTCTCTATTGCTCCTCTCTCTATTGCTCCTCTCTCTATTGCTCCTCTCTCTATTGCTCCCTCTCTGTTGCTCCTCTCTCTATTGCTCCCTCTCTATTGCTCCACTCTCATAATGCTCCTCTCTATTGCTCCCTCTCTCTTTATCTCTATTGCTCCCTCTCTATTGCTCCTCTCTATTGCTCCTCTCTATTGCTCCCTCTCTATTGCTCCTCTCTATTGCTCCTCCTCTATTGCTCCCTCTCTATTGCTCCTCTCTCTATTGCTCCTCTCTATTGCTCCTCTCTATTGCTCCCTCTCTATTGCTCCTCTCTCTATTGCTCCCTCTCTATTGCTCCCTCTCTATTGCTCCTCTCTATTGCTCCTCTCTATTGCTCCCTCTCTATTGCTCCCTCTCTATTGCTCCTCTCTATTGCTCCTCTCTATTGCTCCCTCTCTCTATTGCTCCTCTCTATTGCTCCTCTCTATTGCTCCTCTCTCTATTGCTCCTCTCTCTATTGCATTGCTCCTCTCTATTGCTCCTCTCTATTGCTCCTCTCTCTATTGCTCCTCTCTCTATTGCTCCCTCTCTATTGCTCCCTCTCTCTATTGCTCCCTCTCTATTGCTCCTCTCTATTGCTCCCTCTCTCTATTGCTCCCTCTCTATTGCTCCTCTCTATTGCTCCCTCTCTATTGCTCCCTCTCTATTGCTCCTCTCTATTGCTCCCTCTCTCTATTGCTCCCTCTCTCTATTGCTCCCTCTCTATTGCTCCCTCTCTATTGCTCCCTCTCTGCTATTGCTCCCTCTCTCTATTGCTCCCTCTCTATTGCTCCTCTCTATTGCTCCTCTCTATTGCTCCTCTCTCTATTGCTCCTCTCTATTGCTCCTCTCTATTGCTCCTCTCTCTGTTGCTCCTCTCTCTATTGCTCCTCTCTCTATTGCTCCTCTCTCTATTGCTCCCTCTCTCTATTGCTCCCACTCTATTGCTCCTCTCTATTGCTCCCTCTCTATTGCTCCTCTCTCTATTGCTCCTCTCTATTGCTCCTCTCTCTATTGCTCCTCTCTATTGCTCCTCTCTATTGCTCCTCTCTCTATTGCTCCTCTCTCTGTTGCTCCTCTCTCTATTGCTCCTCTCTCTATTGCTCCCTCTCTCTATTGCTCCCTCTCTATTGCTCCTCTCTATTGCTCCTCTCTATTGCTCCTCTCTATTGCTCCTCTCTCTATTGCTCCTCTCTATTGCTCCTCTCTCTATTGCTCCTCTCTCTGTTGCTCCTCTCTCTGTTGCTCGTGCTTGACTAATCTACTGGAATTTTTTGAGGATGTAACTGGGAAAATAGATAAGGGAGAACCAGTAGATGTGGTGTATTTGGACTTTCAAAAGGCTTTCGATAAGGTCCCGCATAAGAGATTAGCGTGTAAAGTTAAGGCACATGGGATTGGAGGCAACGTATTGACTTGGATAGAGAACTGGTTGGCGGACAGAAAGCAGAGAGTAGGAATGAATGGGTCTTTTTCCCAGTGGCAAGCAGTGACTAGTGGGGTACCGCAGGGATTGGTCCTTGGACCCCAGCTATTCACAATATACATTAATGATCTAGATAAGGGAACTAAATGTAATATCTCCAAGTTTGCAGATGACACAAAGCTGGGTGGGAGTGTGTGCTGCGAGGAGGATACCGAGAAACTCCAGGATGATTTGGACAGGTTGGGTGAGTGGGCAGAAGTGTGGCAGATGCAATATAACGTGGATAAATTCGAGGTTATCCACTTTGGTGTCAAAAATAGAAAGGCAGACTATTATCTGAATGGCAGTAGATTGGGAGAAGGGGCAGTGCAACGGGACCTGGGTGTCCTTGTGCACCAGTCACTGAAGGTAAGCATGCAGGTGCAGCAGGTGGTGAAGAAGGCAAATGGTATGTTGGCCTTCATAGCGAAAGGGTTTGAGTATAGGAACAGGGATGTCCTGCTGCAGTTGTACAGGGCCTTGGTGAGACCACACCTTGAGTACTGTGTGCAGTTTTGGTTGCCTTATCTGAGGAAGGATGTTCTTGCCATGGAAGGAGTTCAGCGAAGATTCACAAGGCTGATACCTGGGATGGCAGGAATGACATATGAGGAGAGATTGGGTCGATTGGGCTTATACTCGCTGGAGTATAGAAGAATGAGAGGGGTTCTCATCGAAACATATAAAGTTCTGACAGGTCTGGACAAACTAGAGGCAGGAAGGATGTTCCCAATGGCGGGGGAGTCCAGAACCAGGGGTTACAGTCTAAGGATAAGGGTAAGCCATTTAGGACAGAAATGAGGAAGAATTTCTTCACCCAGAGAGTGGTGAACCTGTGGAATTCTCTACCACAGAAGGTAGTTGAGGCCAAGTCATTAAATATATTCAAGAATGAGTTAGATATATTTCTTAAGGCTAAAGGTATCAAGGGATATGGGGAGAAGGCAGGTACAGGGTACTGAGTTTGGATAATCAGCCATGATCTCATTGTATGGCGGAGCAGGCTCGAGGGGCCGAATGGCCTACTCCTGCTCCTATCTTCTATGTTTCTATGTTTCCCTCTCTATTGCTCCCTCTCTATTGCTCCTCTCTCTATTGCTCTCTCTCTATTGCTCCTCTCTCTATTGCTCCTCTCTCTATTGCTCCCTCTCTCTATTGCTCCCTCTCTCTATTGCTCCTCTCTATTGCTCCCTCTCTCTATTGCTCCCTCTGTATTGCTCTCTCTCCACTGCTCCTCTCTCTATTGCTCCCTCTCTCTATTGCTCCTCTCTCTATTGCTCCTCTCTATTGCTCCCTCTCTCTATTGCTCCCTATCTATTGCTCCTCTCTCTATTGCTCCCTCACTATTGCTCCCTCTCTCTATTGCTCCCTCTCTATTGCTCCCTCTCTGTATTGCTCCCTCTCTCTATTGCTCCCTCTCTATTGCTCCTCTCTCTATTGCTCCCTCTCTCTATTGCTCCCTCTCTCTATTGCTCCTCTCTATTGCTCCCTCTCTCTATTGCTCCCTCTGTATTGCTCTCTCTCCACTGCTCCTCTCTCCATTGCTCCTCTCTCTATTGCTCCTCTCTCTATTGCTCCCTCTCTATTGCTCCCTCTCTCTATTGCTCCCTCTCTCTATTGCTCCCTCTCTATTGCTCCCTCTCTATTGCTCCCTATCTATTGCTCTTCTCTATTGATCCCTCTCTATTGCTCCCTCTCTCTATTGCTCCCTATCTATTGCTCCTCTCTCTATTGCTCCTCTCTATTGCTCCCTCACTATTGCTCCCTCTCTATTGCTCCCTCTCTCTATTGCTCCACTCTCTATTGCTCACTCTCTGTTGCTCCCTCTCTATTGCTCCTCTCTATTGCTCCCTCTCTATTGCTCCTCTCTCTATTGCTCCCTCTCTATTGCTCCTCTCTCTGTTGCTCGTGCTTGACTAATCTACTGGAATTTTTTGAGGATGTAACTGGGAAAATAGATAAGGGAGAACCAGTAGATGTGGTGTATTTGGACTTTCAAAAGGCCTTCGATAAGGTCCCGCATAAGAGATTAGCGTGTAAAGTTAAGGCACATGGGATTGGGGGCAAGGTATTGACTTGGATAGAGAACTGGTTGGCGGACAGAAAGCAGAGAGTAGGAAATAATGGGTCTTTTTCCCATTGGCAAGCAGTGACTAGTGGGGTACCGCAGGGATTGGTCCTTGGACCCCAGCTATTCACAATATACATTAATGATCTAGATAAGGGAACTAAATGTAATATCTCCAAGTTTGCAGCTGACACAAAGCTGGGTGGGAGTGTGTGCTGCGAGGAGGATACCGAGAAACTCCAGGATGATTTGGACAGGTTGGGTGAGTGGGCAGAAGCGTGGCAGATGCATTATAACGTGGATAAATGCGAGGTTATCCACTTTGGTGTCAAAAATAGAAAGGCAGACTATTATCTGAATGGCAATAGATTGGGAGAAGGGGAAGTGCAACGAGACCTGGGTGTCCTTGTGCACCAGTCGCTGAAGGTAAGCATGCAGGTGCAGCAGGTGGTGAAGAAGGCAAATGGTATGTTGGCCTTCATAGCGAAAGGGTTTGAGTATAGGAACAGGGATGTCCTGCTGCAGTTGTACAGGGCCTTGGTGAGACCACACCTTGAGTACCGTGTGCAGTTTTGGTTACCTTATCTGAGGAAGGATGTTCTTGCCATGGAAGGAGTTCAGCGAAGATTCACAAGGCTGATACCTGGGATGGCAGGAATGACATATGAGGAGAGATTGGGTCGATTGGGCTCATACTCGCTGGAGTATAGAAGAATGAGAGGGGATCTCATCGAAACATATAAAATTCTAACAGGTCTGGACAAACTAGATGCAGGAAGAATGTTCCCGATGGTCGGAGAGTCCAGAACCAGGGATCATAATCTAAGGATAAGGGGTAAGCCATTTAGGACAGAAATGAGGAAGAATTTCTTCACCCAGAGAGTTTGAACCTGTGGAATTCTCTACCACAGAAGGTAGTTGAGGCCAAGTCATTAAATATATTCAAATATGAGTTAGATATATTTCTTAAAGATAAATGTATCAAGGGATATGGGGAGAAGGGAG
The DNA here is from genome assembly GCA_030390025.1 of Squalus acanthias. Lineage (NCBI taxonomy): Eukaryota > Metazoa > Chordata > Chondrichthyes > Squaliformes > Squalidae > Squalus > Squalus acanthias. The sequence continues at coordinate 24,397,561 of CM059445.1, forward strand.
GTACAGGGTACTGAGTTTGGATGATCAGCCATGCTCTCATCGAATGGCGGAGCAGGCTTGAGGGGCAGAATGGCCTACTCCTGCTCCTATCTTCTATGTTTCTATGTTTCCCACTCTATTGCTCCTCTCTCTATTGCTCCCTCTCTCTATTGCTCTCTCTCTATTGCTCCTCTCTCTATTGCTCCTCTCTCTATTACTCCCTCTCTCTATTGATCCCTCTCTCTATTGCTCCTTCTTTATTGCTCCCTCTCTCTATTGCTCCCTCTCTATTTCTCCTCTCTCTATTGCTCCCTCTCTATTGCTCCTCTCTCTATTGCTCCTCTCTCTATTGCTCCCTCTCTATTGCTCTCTCTCTATTGCTCCCTCTCTATTGCTCCCTCTCTCTATTGCTCCCTCTCTATTGCTCCCTCTCTATTGCTCCCTCTCTCTATTGCTCCCTCTCTCTATTGCTCCTCTCTCTATTGCTCCCTCTCTCTATTGCTCCTCTCTCTATTGCTCCCTCTCTCTATTGCTCCCTCTCTCTATTGCTCCCTCTCTATTGCTCCCTCTCTCTATTGCTCCTCTCTCTATTGCTCCTCTCTCTATTGCTCCTCTCTCTATTGCTCCTCTCTCTATTGCTCCCTCTCTCTATTGCTCCCTATCTCTATTGCTCCCTCTCTCTATTGCTCCTCTCTATTGCTCCTCTCTGTTGCTCTCTCTATTGCTCCTCTCTCTGTTGCTCCCTCTCTCTATTGCTCCTCTCTATTGTTCCCTCTCTGTTGCTCTTCTCTCTGTTGCTCCCTCTCTATTGCTCCTCTCTATTGCTCCCTCTCTCTATTGCTCCTCTCTATTGCTCCCTCTCTCTATTGCTCCCTCTCTATTGCTCCCTCTCTATTGCTCCTCTCTCTATTGCTCCTCTCTCTATTGCTCCTCTCTCTGTTGCTCCTCTCTCTATTGCTCCCTCTGTATTGCTCTCTCTCCATTGCTCCTCTCTCTATTGCTCCTCTCTCTATTGCTCCCTCTCTATTGCTCCCTCTCTCTATTGCTCCCTCTCTCTATTGCTCCCTCTCTATTGCTCCCTATCTATTGCTCTTCTCTATTGATCCCTCTCTATTGCTCCCTCTCTCTATTGCTCCCTATCTATTGCTCCTCTCTGTATTGCTCCTCTCTCTATTGCTCCTCTCTATTGCTCCCTCACTATTGCTCCCTCTCTATTGCTCCCTCTCTCTATTGCTCCACTCTCTATTGCTCACTCTCTGTTTCTCCCTCTCTGTTGCTCCTCTCTATTGCTCCCTCTCTATTGCTCCTCTCTCTATTGCTCCCTCTCTATTGCTCCTCTCTCTGTTGCTCGTGCTTGACTAATCTACTGGAATTTTTTGAGGATGTACCTGGGAAAATAGATAAGGGAGAACCAGTAGATGTGGTGTATTTGGACTTTCAAAAGGCTTTCGATAAGGTCCCGCATAAGAGATTAGCGTGTAAAGTTAAGGCACATGGGATTGGGGGCAAGGTATTGACTTGGATAGAGAACTGGTTGGCGGACAGAAAGCAGAGAGTAGGAAATAATGGGTCTTTTTCCCATTGGCAAGCAGTGACTAGTGGGGTACCGCAGGGATTGGTCCTTGGACCCCAGCTATTCACAATATACATTAATGATCTAGATAAGGGAACTAAATGTAATATCTCCAAGTTTGCAGCTGACACAAAGCTGGGTGGGAGTGTGTGCTGCGAGGAGGATACCGAGAAACTCCAGGATGATTTGGACAGGTTGGGTGAGTGGGCAGAAGCGTGGCAGATGCAATATAACGTGGATAAATGCGAGGTTATCCACTTTGGTGTCAAAAATAGAAAGGCAGACTATTATCTGAATGGCAATAGATTGGGAGAAGGGGAAGTGCAACGAGACCTGGGTGTCCTTGTGCACCAGTCGCTGAAGGTAAGCATGCAGGTGCAGCAGGTGGTGAAGAAGGCAAATGGTATGTTGGCCTTCATAGCGAAAGGGTTTGAGTATAGGAACAGGGATGTCCTGCTGCAGTTGTACAGGGCCTTGGTGAGACCACACCTTGAGTACCGTGTGCAGTTTTGGTTACCTTATCTGAGGAAGGATGTTCTTGCCATGGAAGGAGTTCAGCGAAGATTCACAAGGCTGATACCTGGGATGGCAGGAATGACATATGAGGAGAGATTGGGTCGATTGGGCTCATACTCGCTGGAGTATAGAAGAATGAGAGGGGATCTCATCGAAACATATAAAATTCTAACAGGTCTGGACAAACTAGATGCAGGAAGAATGTTCCCGATGGTCGGAGAGTCCAGAACCAGGGATCATAATCTAAGGATAAGGGGTAAGCCATTTAGGACAGAAATGAGGAAGAATTTCTTCACCCAGAGAGTTTGAACCTGTGGAATTCTCTACCACAGAAGGTAGTTGAGGCCAAGTCATTAAATATATTCAAATATGAGTTAGATATATTTCTTAAAGATAAATGTATCAAGGGATATGGGGAGAAGGGAGGTACAGGGTACTGAGTTTGGATGATCAGCCATGCTCTCATCGAATGGCGGAGCAGGCTCGAGGGGCAGAATGGCCTACTCCTGCTCCTATCTTCTATGTTTCTATGTTTCCCACTCTATTGCTCCTCTCTCTATTGCTCCCTCTCTCTATTGCTCTCTCTCTATTGCTCCTCTCTCTATTGCTCCTCTCTCTATTACTCCCTCTCTCTATTGATCCCTCTCTCTATTGCTCCTTCTTTATTGCTCCCTCTCTCTATTGCTCCCTCTCTATTTCTCCTCTCTCTATTGCTCCCTCTCTATTGCTCCTCTCTCTATTGCTCCTCTCTCTATTGCTCCCTCTCTATTGCTCTCTCTCTATTGCTCCCTCTCTATTGCTCCCTCTCTCTATTGCTCCCTCTCTATTGCTCCCTCTCTCTATTGCTCCCTCTCTCTATTGCTCCTCTCTCTATTGCTCCCTCTCTCTATTGCTCCTTCTCTATTGCTCCCTCTCTCTATTGCTCCCTCTCTATTGCTCCCTCTCTCTATTGCTCCTCTCTCTATTGCTCCTCTCTCTATTGCTCCTCTCTTTATTGCTCCTCTCTCTATTGCTCCCTCTCTCTATTGCTCCCTATCTCTATTGCTCCCTCTCTCTATTGCTCCTCTCTATTGCTCCTCTCTGTTGTTCCCTCTCTGTTGCTCTTCTCTCTGTTGCTCCCTCTCTATTGCTCCTCTCTATTGCTCCCTCTCTCTATTGCTCCTCTCTCTATTGCTCCTCTCTCTATTGCTCCTCTCTCTATTGCTCCTCTCTCTATTGCTCCTCTCTCTATTGCTCCTCTCTCTGTTGCTCCCTCTCTCTATTGCTCCCTCTCTATTGCTCCTCTCTATTGTTCCCTCTCTGTTGCTCTTCTCTCTGTTGCTCCCTCTCTATTGCTCCTCTCTATTGCTCCCTCTCTCTATTGCTCCTCTCTATTGCTCCCTCTCTCTATTGCTCCCTCTCTATTGCTCCCTCTCTATTGCTCCTCTCTCTATTGCTCCCTCTCTATTGCTCCCTCTCTGTATTGCTCCCTCTCTCTATTTCTCCCTCTCTATTGCTCTTCTCTATTGCTCCTCTCTCTGTTGCTCCTCTCTCTATTGCTCCCTCTGTATTGCTCTCTCTCCATTGCTCCTCTCTCTATTGCTCCTCTCTCTATTGCTCCCTCTCTATTGCTCCCTCTCTCTATTGCTCCCTCTCTCTATTGCTCCCTCTCTATTGCTCCCTATCTATTGCTCTTCTCTATTGATCCCTCTCTATTGCTCCCTCTCTCTATTGCTCCCTATCTATTGCTCCTCTCTGTATTGCTCCTCTCTCTATTGCTCCTCTCTATTGCTCCCTCACTATTGCTCCCTCTCTATTGCTCCCTCTCTCTATTGCTCCACTCTCTATTGCTCACTCTCTGTTTCTCCCTCTCTGTTGCTCCTCTCTATTGCTCCCTCTCTATTGCTCCTCTCTCTATTGCTCCCTCTCTATTGCTCCTCTCTCTGTTGCTCGTGCTTGACTAATCTACTGGAATTTTTTGAGGATGTAACTGGGAAAATAGATAAGGGAGAACCAGTAGATGTGGTGTATTTGGACTTTCAAAAGGCTTTCGATAAGGTCCCGCATAAGAGATTAGCGTGTAAAGTTAAGGCACATGGGATTGGGGGCAAGGTATTGACTTGGATAGAGAACTGGTTGGCGGACAGAAAGCAGAGAGTAGGAAATAATGGGTCTTTTTCCCATTGGCAAGCAGTGACTAGTGGGGTACCGCAGGGATTGGTCCTTGGACCCCAGCTATTCACAATATACATTAATGATCTAGATAAGGGAACTAAATGTAATATCTCCAAGTTTGCAGCTGACACAAAGCTGGGTGGGAGTGTGTGCTGCGAGGAGGATACCGAGAAACTCCAGGATGATTTGGACAGGTTGGGTGAGTGGGCAGAAGCGTGGCAGATGCAATATAACGTGGATAAATGCGAGGTTATCCACTTTGGTGTCAAAAATAGAAAGGCAGACTATTATCTGAATGGCAATAGATTGGGAGAAGGGGAAGTGCAACGAGACCTGGGTGTCCTTGTGCACCAGTCGCTGAAGGTAAGCATGCAGGTGCAGCAGGTGGTGAAGAAGGCAAATGGTATGTTGGCCTTCATAGCGAAAGGGTTTGAGTATAGGAACAGGGATGTCCTGCTGCAGTTGTACAGGGCCTTGGTGAGACCACACCTTGAGTACCGTGTGCAGTTTTGGTTACCTTATCTGAGGAAGGATGTTCTTGCCATGGAAGGAGTTCAGCGAAGATTCACAAGGCTGATACCTGGGATGGCAGGAATGACATATGAGGAGAGATTGGGTCGATTGGGCTCATACTCGCTGGAGTATAGAAGAATGAGAGGGGATCTCATCGAAACATATAAAATTCTAACAGGTCTGGACAAACTAGATGCAGGAAGAATGTTCCCGATGGTCGGAGAGTCCAGAACCAGGGATCATAATCTAAGGATAAGGGGTAAGCCATTTAGGACAGAAATGAGGAAGAATTTCTTCACCCAGAGAGTTTGAACCTGTGGAATTCTCTACCACAGAAGGTCGTTGAGGCCAAGTCATTAAATATATTCAAATATGAGTTAGATATATTTCTTAAAGATAAATGTATCAAGGGATATGGGGAGAAGGGAGGTACAGGGTACTGAGTTTGGATGATCAGCCATGCTCTCATCGAATGGCGGAGCAGGCTCGAGGGGCAGAATGGCCTACTCCTGCTCCTATCTTCTATGTTTCTATGTTTCCCACTCTATTGCTCCTCTCTCTATTGCTCCCTCTCTCTATTGCTCTCTCTCTATTGCTCCTCTCTCTATTGCTCCTCTCTCTATTACTCCCTCTCTCTATTGATCCCTCTCTCTATTGCTCCTTCTTTATTGCTCCCTCTCTCTATTGCTCCCTCTCTATTTCTCCTCTCTCTATTGCTCCCTCTCTATTGCTCCTCTCTCTATTGCTCCCTCTCTATTGCTCCCTCTCTATTGCTCCCTCTCTATTGCTCCCTCTCTATTGCTCCCTCTCTATTGCTCCCTCTCTATTGCTCCTCTCTCTATTGCTCCTCTCTCTGTTGCTCCCTCTCTATTGCTCCCTCTCTCTGTTGCTCCTCTCTCTATTGCTCCTCTCTATTGCTCCTCTCTCTATTGCTCCTCTCTCTATTGCTCCTCTCTCTATTGCTCCCTCTCTCTATTGCTCCCTCTCTCTATTGCTCTCTCTCTATTGCTCCCTCTCTCTATTGCTCCCTCTCTCTATTGCTCCCTCTCTATTGCTCCCTATCTCTATTGCTCCCTCTCTCTATTGCTCCCTCTCTCTATTGCTCTCTCTCTATTGCTCCCTCTCTCTATTGCTCCCTCTCTCTATTGCTCCCTCTCTATTGCTCCTCTCTCTCTATTGCTCCCTCTCTCTATTGCTCCTCTCTCTATTGCTCCTCTCTATTGCTCCTCTCTCTATTGCTCTCTCTCTATTGCTCCCTCTCTATTGCTCCCTATCTCTATTGCTCCCTACTCTATTGCTCCCTCTCTATTGCTCTCTCTCTATTGCTCCTCTCTCTCTATTGCTCCCTCTCTATTGCTCTCTCTCTGTTGCTCTCTCTCTATTGCTCCCTCTCTATTGCTCCTCTCTCTCTTGCTCCCTCTCTATTGCTCCCTCTCTATTGCTCCTCTCTCTCTATTGCTCCCTCTCTATTGCTCTCTCTCTGTTGCTCTCTCTCTATTGCTCCCTCTCTATTGCTCCCTCTCTCTATTGCTCCCTCTCTATTGCTCTCTCTCTATTGCTCCTCTCTCTATTACTCCTCTCTCTGTTGCTCTCTCTCTATTGCTCCCTCTCTCTATTGCTCCCTCTCTATTGCTCCTCTCTCTATTGCTCCCTCTTCTCTTATGAAACTGTCCCACGGGGTACTGAGACAGGTCCTGTGAGCAGTGAAACGTGACCGACATCGGGCCCCCTGACCTTTGTCCGCCTCAGTAAGGTGCCGAGCTACCTGGTCTCTGTTTGGCTGGTGACGTTCCGACCCCGGAGAATCCCGCACAAAGCACCGCTTCAGTTCAATTCGCTCTCCTGATTGCCCTGTATGTCCCCTTTAAATATGTTAATGAGCGCCCCGCCTCTCCACGGCCAGACACTCAGGCCGATATCCACCGCTGTTAAAATGGCAGTGTGCGCACATTGGGGTCGGGTGCCGTGATTTTCACATTTTCCCCCTGCCCCCTCTCTCGCCCGCTGTGGGGGGTTCAGATCGAGGCCCTTGCACCATCTCGCCAGTCAGCTCTTTCTAATTCTCACACACAGCCAATGATTCGCAGCTCGGAAGTTTCAATCCAAAGTGAAGTACTTGTTCTCAATAAACGGGATTTCGGTTTTACCGTGCTGCAGATTGCGAGTGGTCTGTGTAACCGAGTACTGACTGCATGGAATAAATGGAATCAGGCGCTGGTTTTTGGGCAGTGCCTGCAATCCAGGTTCGAACAGTGGGATCACCAGCTGAATCAAATCCAGAGCACCTTCCACCTCCCGTTAGATGTGACCGTGTTCCCCCGCCCGCCCCGTGTCATGGTTTCGATCCCCCGCTCTGTTTGCTGATCAGATTCCCTAAACCAGATACTGAGCGGGGCTAATCCCACCAAGCCCTCGCTCACAGGCTGACTCCTGTCTTCCTCAGACTCACGCCTGGCCCTTTGATGTCTGAGTGTGAATGAAAAGCCAGTTCACTGTGTGAATGTGGTTTCCGCAGGCTCCCAGTGGCCTGGGCCCTGGAATGTCTGCTATTCCCACCAGGATCTCGACACAGCTTCCAAACAAGGCTCTCTCCCAGATAATCTGCTCACCAGCTCCTTTCTCCCTGTTCAAACACTCTCAGTGCTCACTGCTCCCACTGCGCCGTGCCCAGATGTCTTATGATAACAGACATTATGCAACGTTCAGGATGAATGGCAGGCTGGTGAAATTCCTGGCTTTCCCACAACTTCCCTCACACAACAAGACTCTGTCAGAGCCACACAAACCCTCGAAAACATCAAAACAACATTTTCTTACAGCCCATCTTCACTCCAGTTGCGCTCCGACTGACCCCCCAGGATCCCCCGAACCCCCACCGACTGACCCCCCCCACCACCGCTCCGTCCAACGGCCCATCCCCCGAACCCCCACCGACTGACCCCCCCATGACCCCTGACTGACCCCCACCCCCCCACTCCCTGTCCCCCCACCGACTGACCTCCTGACGACGCCTGACTGACCCCGACCCCCCCACCGCCGATCCGTCCAATGTCCCATCCCCCGAACCCCCACCACCGCCCCGACCCCCCTACCGACCCCACCACCATTCCCCTCCGACTCCTGACCGACCTCCGGACCGAACCCCGACCTCTCGTCAGTACATGGCCGCATTTCAGCCAGAAAGGTGAGACAGCGAGGCCAACATTTATGCTCCAAACCATTGTGTTGCTCAGTGTGTTGGTGTCCAGCTGGGTGTGGCACTGAGCCTCACAGGCCTGGATCCCGGGACTCTAATTTAGTGCCTGGGCTCCACAGTTAATGGCTCTGGGAATGAAAAAGTGAATAAACGGCCCAGCCTCCTACTGAGAACCAATAACAAGTGACACTGCTGCAAACTGCAATCTCATTGGCTGTGATGCCCCTCTGTGTCATATAGCCAGTCCACACTCAGAGAGTGGAAGCAATCCCGGAGCACAGACACTTGGTCAGTGTGGGGAGATAGGGCACTCGGTCAGTGTGGGGAAATAGGACACGCGGTCAGTGTGGGGAGATAGGGCACTCGGTCAGTGTGGGGAGATAGGGCACTCGGTCAGTGTGGGGAGATAGGGCACTCGGTCAGTGTGGGGAGATAGGGCACTCGGTCAGTGTGGGGAGATAGGGCACTCGGTCAGTGTGGGGAAATAGGACACACATGGGGCAGCAGCAACAACAATGTAAAGGCAACCTTCTTGAAGCGCTGCAGTCCGTTTGGTGAAGGTGCTCCCACAGTGCTGTTAGGGAGGGAGTTCCAGGATTTTGACCCAGCGACGATATATTTCCAAGTAAGTATAGGCCAGACCAGGTAAGGACAGCAGATTTCCTTCCCTAAAGGACATTAGTGAACCAGATGGGTTTTTACGACAATCCGATAGTTTCTGATACTAACTTTTTATTCCAGATTTATTTAATAAACTGAATTTAAATTCCCCAGCTGCCGTGGTGGGATTTGAACTCAGGTTTTTGGATCATGAGTCCAGTGCTCTGGATTACTAGTCGAGTAACATAGCCGCCATGCTACCATAGATGGCCGAGGATCTGGCAAAAGTTAACTGGGCAACCTTGCCAGATAGGACACAGAGTACTGAGGACAAATGGGTCCATCCGCGAACAGAATCAAACTATTTAGGTCCCAGTGAGATCAACCTCCAAACCTCCAAAGTGTGTAAAGCCACCTCTCAGCACAAGTACTGTGAACCAATCCTGTCCCACAAGCAGGTAAGAAAGCAGCTGTCAGCAGTGAGTATTTATTGGCCTATTTCCCTGACATGGCCTCAGCCCCCTCTCTTCGCCCTGCTTTCACTGGCGAGTTCCAGGACGCCCGGGTAACCCACGGACCCAAAAATAAAGTAAAAGCCCACGTCAACATCGCTCTAATTGAGTGATTAACATATCTTAAGTGGACCCGGCCTCTCCTGCGGGGTTTGCTCCCACACAGTCTAACGCGCTGCAGTGAAAGGTGGAAGTTGGCGGGTCGAAGCAGGCTTCACGACTCGCTGTCAATTTTTCCGGTTTTAACCCCCCACCTGCACCAAAACCCACGCGCTCCTGCAGATTAAAATCCAGCCCATTGTCTCGAAAGGTTGCCCCACCTCCGACGATAGGCTGACTGGCCTGTTGTTGCTGGGTTTATCCCTCTCCCCTTTTTTAAACAGGGCTACAGCATTTTCAATCCTCCAGTCCTCTGGCACTGCCCCATATTGAAGGAGGATTGGAAGATTGTGGCCGGAGCCTCTGCAATTTCCACCCTCACTTCCCTCAGTAACCCAGGATGCATCCCATCCAGACCGGGTGGCTTTTCTACTTTGAGTACTGCAAACCTTTAAGGACCTCCTCTTTATCGATTTTTATCCTATCCAGTATCGCTACTGCCTCCTCCTCTACTGCTACCCTGGCAACATCCTCTCCTCTAGTGAAGACAGATGTAAAGTACTCATTTAGTACCTCTGCCTCCACAAGAAGATCTCCTTTATGGGCCCTAATCGGTCCCACCCGTCCTTTGACATCCTTTTACTATTTATTTGCCTAGAAAAGACTTTTGGGTTCCATTTTATGTTAGTCGCTAATCTATTCTCATCCTCTCTCTTTGCCCCTCTTATTCCCCTTTTTAGATTTCCTCTGTACTTTCTATATTCAGTTTGGTTCCCTACAGTATTGTGAACCTTACAATTGTCATAAGCCTCTTTTTCTGCTTCATTTTAATCTCTATAGGGGAAAAATTGGGTTGCTTTGCGCCTCCTGTTAGCGCCCTAAGAGGGAGCTAACGGGACACAAAGCAACTAGCGCCCGGGCGCGGCGCCACCCACACCTCCTGCGAAATTCAGCGGGAGGTTAGTGGAGGCACTAACCAGTAGCGCTCCGCGGTGCTGCACAGCCGGCGATGACGTCATCACTGTGCGCAGCGCCCCGCTCGCGTCCCGGCTGCAATCTTCGGGAGCACCCCCCGACTTACCGCCGGACGCTATGTCTGACGGGGTCAGGGGGGCCTACCTGCGGCTGGGGAGGCGCAATTTAAAGGCGAGGTGCGGGGCGGCCATTTTTGTTGCTGGCCGCCTGCCAGCACCTGCCTGCGCTCCCGTTCCCGGCCTCTTCAACCGCCCCCCCCCCCACCCCGCGGAGTGCCGGCTGTGCTCCAAGAGCCCGGCACTTCTCTTGAGTGCCGGGCTCTTTTGCCGGCACTCCCGATCCCCGGTGGCCCAGCTGGGCCCCGGGTCGCGCTGCGCAAGGCCCCTCCCCTTTAAGAAGGGGAGGAAGGTCTGCAATACCGCGTGGCGCTGCGGCACATAGCACCGCGATATTGACTCGCAGCACCCCAAGTGGGATGCGGGGCGCTTCCAGTAGCACTCCGCTTCCCTCTTGGGGTGCAACCACTCAATTTCCGGCACGGGGGCGCTAATTTTTCTGGAGCGCTAAAAGTAGCGCCCCGGCAAAGCTAGCGCCCCAAATGGGGCGTGACTCAATTTTTAGCCCGATATCTTTAGTCACCCAGGGAGCTCTAGCTTTGGATGCCCTTCCTTTCCCCCTCGTGGGAATGTGTCTACTCTGTACCTGAACCATTTCCACTTTGAAGGCCTCCCATTGTTCAATTAATATTTTGCCAATCAATTTTTGATTCCAATGCACCTGGGCCAGATCCTTTTTCAACTCACTGAAATTAGACCTCCTCCAGTTCAGTATTTTTATGCTTGATTGCACCTTTTTTCCATAACTATTCTAAACCTGATGATATTATGATCACAGTTCCCCAAATGCTCTCCCATTGAAACATGCTCCACTTGCCCCATTTAATTCCCCAGAACTAGATCTAGCACTGCTTCCTTCCTTGTTGGGCTAGAAACATACTGGGCTAAAAACTCGATTGCCCATGAAAATGGGCTCGGGGATCATGATGCGCAATTCACCTGCGCCCGTTCAAAGTAATGCAAGCACCGCACAATCTTGGTGCTGGCTGCCAATTTAAATGATAATGGCAAGCAGCCCAGCGCGAAATGACTGCTGAGTGACTGCACACTCAGCAGGGGGCCCAAGTTTGTGCAAGGCTAGCACCAGTTAAAGCTAGCCTGCACTTCTTAAAGCCAGTCTGCTCCTGTTAACGGGGAGGCCAGTTTGGCGAAAGCAAAAGAAAGAAAAGGAAGACTTGCATTTATACAGCACCTTTCATGACCAGCAGATGTGCCAAAGCGCTTTACAGCTAATGAAGTACATTTCGGAGTGTGGTCACTGTTGTAATGTAGGAAGTCGTTGTAGAGGAGTGTGACCCCTACAGGAAGAGTGATGATGGCACAACATGGCCGAGATGGGCTCCCATATTTATGGATGCTGCACTCGAGGCTCTAGTGCAGGAGGTGGACAGGAGGAGAGATCCTCTATCCACAGGGGGCCAGGAGGAGGGAGATCCTCTATCCACAGGTGGACAGGAGGAGAGATCCTCTATCCACAGGGGGCCAGGAGGAGAGAGATTCTCTATCCACAGGGGGCCAGGAGGAGAGAGATTCTCTATCCACAGGGGGCCAGGAGGAGAGGTCCTCTATCCACAGGGGGCCAGGAGGAGAGAGATTCTCTATCCACAGGGGGCCAGGAGGAGAGATCCTCTATCCACAGGGGGCCAGGAGGAGAGAGATCCTCTATCCACAGGGGGCCAGGAGGAGAGAGATTCTCTATCCACAGGGGGCCAGGAGGAGGGAGATCCTCTATCCACAGGGGGCCAGGAGGAGAGAGATCCTCTATCCACAGGGGGCCAGGAGGAGAGATCCTCTATCCACAGGGGGCCAGGAGGAGAGATCCTCTATCCACAGGGGGCCAGGAGGAGAGAGATTCTCTATCCACAGGGGGCCAGGAGGAGAGAGATCCTCTATCCACAGGGGGCCAGGAGGAGAGAGATCCTCTATCCACAGGGGGCCAGGAGGAGAGATCCTCTATCCACAGGGGGCCAGGAGGAGAGAGATCCTCTATCCACAGGGGGCCAGGAGGAGAGATCCTCTATCCACAGGGGGCCAGGAGGAGAGAGATTCTCTATCCACAGGGGGCCAGGAGGAGAGGTCCTCTATCCACAGGGGGCCAGGAGGAGAGAGATTCTCTATCCACAGGGGGCCAGGAGGAGAGATCCTCTATCCACAGGGGGCCAGGAGGAGAGATCCTCTATCCACAGGGGGCCAGGAGGAGGAGAGATCTCTATCCACAGGGGGCCAAGGAGGAGAGATCCTCTATCCACAGGGGGCCAGGAGGAGAGATCCTCTATCCACAGGGGGCCAGGAGGAGAGATCCTCTATCCACAGGGGGCCAGGAGGAGAGAGATCCTCTATCCACAGGGGGCCAGGAGGAGAGATCCTCTATCCACAGGGGGCCAGGAGGAGAGGTCCTCTATCCACAGGGGGCCAGGAGGAGAGATCCTCTATCCACAGGAGGCCAGGAGGAGAGAGATCCTCTATCCACAGGGGGCCAGGAGGAGAGAGATCCTCTATCCACAGGAGGCCAGGAGGAGAGATCCTCTATCCACAGGGGGCCAGGAGGAGAGATCCTCTATCCACAGGGGGCCAGGAGGAGAGATCCTCTATCCACAGGAGGCCAGGAGGAGAGGTCCTCTATCCACAGGAGGCCAGGAGGAGAGAGATCCTCTATCCACAGGGGGCCAGGAGGAGAGATCCTCTATCCACAGGAGGCCAGGAGGAGAGGTCCTCTATCCACAGGGGGCCAGGAGGAGGGAGATCCTCTATCCACAGGGGGCCAGGAGGAGAGATCCTCTATCCACAGGAGGCCAGGAGGAGAGGTCCTCTATCCACAGGAGGCCAGGAGGAGAGGTCCTCTATCCACAGGAGGCCAGGAGGAGAGAGATCCTCTATCCACAGGGGGCCAGGAGGAGAGATCCTCTATCCACAGGGGGCCAGGAGGAGAGGTCCTCTATCCACAGGAGGCCAGGAGGAGAGAGGTCCTCTATCCACAGGAGGCCAGGAGGAGAGAGATCCTCTATCCACAGGGGGCCAGGAGGAGAGATCCTCTATCCACAGGAGGCCAGGAGGAGAGATCCTCTATCCACAGGGGGCCAGGAGGAGGGAGATCCTCTATCCACAGGGGGCCAGGGGGCCCTCCAGACAGATGCTGAGAGGGGAATGGGAGAAGATAGCCATCGCTGTCAATGCAAGCAGTGTAGCCCCGAGGACCTGGAAGCAGTGCAGGAAGAAGTTTAATGACCTCACACGAGTGGTCAAGGTCAGTGAATTCATCTTCAAAAGCCATATCCCACCATCTGCACCACTGGCCTCACACACTGCTCAATGCACCACACCCCCATCACTCACCTACCAACAACTTCTCTCAATCACCACTCATACCTCACATTCGTAGCTTCACCTCACCTTCACACACTTACCACTACCCACATTCCACCCTACGTAAACTTGAGGTCATCCAAAACTCAGCTGCCCGTGTCCTAACTCGCACCAAGTCCCGTTCACCCATCTCCCCTGTGCTCGCTGACCTACATTGGCTCCCAGTTAAGCAATGCCTCGATTTCAAAATTCTCATCCTTGTTTTCAAATCCCTCCGTGGCCTCGCCCCTCCCTATCTCTGTAACCTCCTCCAGCCCCACAACCCCCCGAGATATCTGCGCTCCTCTAATTCTGCCCTCTTGAGCATCTCTGATTATAATCGCTCCACCATTGGTGGCCGTGCCTTCTGTTGCCTGGGCCCTAAGCTCTGGAATTCCCTGCCTAAACCTCTCCGCCTCTCTACCTCTCTTTCCTCCTTTAAGACGCTCCTTAAAACCTACCTCTTTAACCAAGCTTTTGGTCACCTGCCCTAATTCATCCTTATGTGGATCGGTATCAAATTTTTTTGTCTTAAAAAACTCCTGGGACGTTTTACGATGTTAAAGGCAATTATATATAAATACAAGTTGTTGTTGTTATTGTTGTTGTTGTTGCAAGCCTCACACCCACATCTCACAGCTTGCACACACTGCCAGTTATTCAACCATGACAGCCTCACCAACCAAAGACATTGCACCACACTCACTGACACACTTCCCTCTCTCGACAGAGGCCGTGACCAAGGGCGCGACCGAGGGCGCGACCGAGGCCGCGCATGAGGGCGTGGCCAGCGGCCGTGACCGAGGCCGTGACCAAGGGCGCGACCGAGGCCGCGACCGAGGCCATGACCGAGGCCGTGGCCAGTGGCCGTGACCGAGGGTGTGACCGAGGGCGCGACTGAGGGCGTGGCCAGCGGCGGCGCTGAAACCATTGAACATGACGCTATGCTCAAACCTAATCCTTCTTCTCACATCCCACCTCCCCCTCATCCCACAATCTCTTCTGACTTAAAAGCGGCAGATGGTGTAAGCTTGCACCTCTTGCTTCTACCCTGTGCCCTCATCGCAACTTTACCCTTGTGCCTTTCTCCTTTCAGACACCTAAGAAATGCAACCTGGCCAGGCAGTGGTGGAAGAGGAAGAGGAAGAGGAGGGTGTTAATGAAGAGGAAACACCGTCACTCGATCTGACACTAGCAGCCACCAGCTCAGATATATGCAGGGTAGAGGGTAGCTTAGAGGCTGGATCTGAATGGGTGAGTCACTGGGCACGAGTGGGTTGCAGCAAAGGCAGGGGGAAAGGGCAGCGCAGGCGCCGGCTCCCCGGGGGACGTGGTCACACAGGAGTTCTGCTACAGAGAACTCAGATGAGAACTTCAATGGGGTGGTATACAGAAGAACGCTGATGGGTATGCACAACAAAATGCTTGGTGCATTGGCAGGCCTGCCAGAGAGCCTGAGTGCAGTGTCAAGGAGCTTGGAGGAGACCAGCCCCAACCTTGCACAGGGCTTTGTGCGTAGGTTGGAGCCCACTTTTTCCAGTGTGGAAGGGCTGGGCAGATCCAGTAGCGCACTTGTGGACCCAACCACAATGCAGCGTCTGATGGCCGATGTCTCCGCTTCCATTGGAGCACAAGCAGCAGCCACCCAACATCTGACTGCTGCAGTGGAAGCTCAGACTGCAGTCATGGAGGCTCAGACTGCTGCCATCATGGCTGGGTTTACCAGTGTTGAAAGGGGTTTGCAGGGTGTCACCGCAGTCCAGCAATCTGTCCTCCAGCAGATTACTAGGATTGCTGAGTCGCCGCCCTGGGGGAGTGGCAGTGGCTCCGTGGAGGATGGGCCTGCTGTTGCCTGTCAGCCAGCCAGCCGAGACTGCTGCCACCCATGCCGAGGTGGTGCGGTCTACAATCTAGAGCTGCTCAAGGTCGTCCTGCAAGGCCATCGCAGTCTCACCCACTGAAAGTCAGCAGCCTTCCACCAGCCATGATGCAGCCACTGGGGTAGCACTGCGTAGGAGCACTAGGACAGGCAAAGGCACATGCCAGACAGGCACTAAGGGATAGCACAAGGGTAATCACAAGGGTTTGATTCATAAAATTGGTTTGGAATCTTTGTTTTGTGGTGGCTTTTATTTCAGCATTGTGGCCAAGAAGTCCCCCATTATCACTACTCTGTAGTTCTTGCATCTTTCCGTAATTTGCCGACAAATTTGCTCCTCTATCTCCTTCTCACTATTTGGTGGCCTATGTTATACAACCAATAGTGTAATAGCTCCTCTATTGTTCCTTAATTCTAACCAAATCAATCCTTCAACTACATCATCCCTTTCCAGAGCTATCATAGTTTCATTGATCAATACTGCCATCACCTCCCTTTTTTTCCTGAGGCTAGGAATATTAAGTTCCCGATCCTCCTCTTGTTTGAGCCAGGTCTCTGTAATTGCCATTATATCATAGGATGAGACCGGGAAATTAATGGTGGGAAACATGAAGATGGCAAAAATGCTGAACAAATATTTTGTTTCAGTCTTTACGGTAGAAGACACTAAGAATATCCCAACACTGGACAAACAGGGGGATCTAGGGGGGCGGGGGGAGGAGCTAAATACAATTAAAATCACTAAGGAATTGGTACTCAGTAAAATAATGGGACTCAAGGCGGATAAATCCCCTGGACCTGATGGCTTACATCCTAGGGTCTTGAGGGGAGTGGCAGTAGGGATTGTGGATGCTTTGGTAATAATTTTCCAAAATTCCCTGGACTCAGCAAAGGTCCCGGCAGATTGGAAAACTGCTAATGTAACACCCTTATTTAAAAAGGGTAGTAGGCAGAAGGCTGGAAATTATAGACCAGTTAGCCTAACATCTGTGGTTGGTACAATTTTGGAGTCTATTATTAAGGAGACAGTAACGGAACATTTAGATAAACATAATTTAATAGGACAAAGTCAGCATGGCTTTATGAAGGGGAAGTCATGTCTGACAAATTTGCTTGAGTTCTTTGAGGACATAACGTACAGGATGGATAAAGGGGAACCAGTGGACGTAGTGTATTTAGACTTCCAGAAGGCATTCGACAAGGTGCCACATAAAAGATTATTGCTCAAGATAAAAAATCACTGGATTGGGGGTAATATCCTGGCATGGGTGGAGGATTGGTTATCTAACAGGAAGCAGAGAGTTGGGATAAATGGTTCATTCTCGGACTGGCAACCAGTAGCCAATGGTGTTCCGCAGGGGTCGGTGCTGGGTCCCCAACTCTTTACAATCTATATTAATGATTTGGAGGAGGGGACTGAGTGTAACATATCAAAGTTTGCAGATGATACAAAGATGGGAGGGAAAAGTAGAAAGTGAGGAGGACATAAAAAACCTACAAGGGGATATAGACAGGCTGGGTGAGTGGGCGGAGATTTGGCAGATGCAATACAATATTGGAAAATGTGAGGTTATGCACTTTGGCAAGAAAAATCAGAGAGCAAGTTATTATCTTAATGGCGAGAAACTGGAAAGTACTGCAGTACAAAGGGATCTGGGGGTCCTAGTGCAAGAAAATCAAAAAGTTAGTATGCAGGTGCAGCAGGTGATCAAGAAGGCCAACGGAATGTTGGCTTTTATTGCTAGGGGGATAGATTATAAAAACAGGGTGGTATTGCTGCAGTTACATAAGGTATTGGTGAGACTGCACCTGGAATACTGCATACAGTTTTGGTGTCCATACTTAAGAAAAGACATACTTGCTCTCGAGGCAGTACAAAGAAGGTTCACTCAGTTAATCCCGGGGATGAGGGGGTGGACATATGAGGAGAGGTTGAGTAGATTGGGACTCTACTCATTGGAGTTCAGAAGAATGAGAGGCGATCTTATTGAAACATATAAGATTGTGAAGGGGCTTGATCGGGTGGATGCGGTAAGGATGTTCCCAAGGATGGGTGAAACTAGAACTAGGGGGCATAATCTTAGAATAAGGGGCTGCTCTTTCAAAACTGAGATGAGGAGAAACTTCTTCACTCAGAGGGTAGTGGGTCTGTGGAATTTGCTGCCCCAGGAAGCTGTGGAAGTTACATCATTAAATAAATTTAAAACAGAAATAGACAGTTTCCTAGAAGTAAAGGGAATTAGGGGTTACGGGGAGCGGGCAGGAAATTGGACATGAGGCTGAGTTCGGATCGGTCGAGGCCCTGTGGGTGGCGTAGCGGGCCCAGGGGCTGAGTGGCCGGGTCCTGCTCCTACTTCTTGTGTTCTTTAGATTTGAGGTTAGGATCAGATCAGCCATGATCTTATTGAATGGCGGAGCAGGCTCGAGGGGCCGATTGGCCTACTCCTGCTCCTATTTCTTATGTTCTTATGTTCTTATAGTCCCAGATGCTGACTTGTGCCTGCAGCTCACCAACCTTATTTACCAGCCTCCGTGCATTTACACACATGCTCTCCAAACCCATCTTGGACTGCTTCACATTTGCCCCTGTCTGATCCTCCTATTTCTGAGCTATTCTTTACTCGAGTGCTATTTGCCTCTCCCAGTCCCCTGTGCACCTTGTTTCTCCTCTCTAATATTTCGTAGAAACATAGAAGATAGGAGCAGGAGTAGGCCATTTGGCCCCTCGAGCCTGTTCCGCCATTTAATGAGATCATGGCTGATCATCCAAATTCAGTACCCTGTCCCTGCTTTCTCCCCATATCCCTTGATCCCTTTAGCCTTAAGAAATATATCTAACTCCTTCTTGAATATATTTAATGAATTGGCCTCAACTGCCTTCTGTGGTAGAGAATTCCACAGGTTCACCACTTTCTGGGTGAAGAAATTCTTCCTCATCTCAGTCCTAAATGGCTTACCCCTTATCCTTAGACTGTGACCCCTGGTTCTGGACTCCCCCGCCATCAGGAACATCCTTCCTGCATCTAGTCTGTCTAGTCCTGTTAGAATTTTATACGTTTCAATGAGATCCCCTCTCATTCTTCTAAACTCTAGCGAATACAAGCCTAATCGACCCAATCTCTCTTCATACGTCATTCCTGCCATCCCAGGTATCAGCCTTGTGAATCTTCGCTGCACTCCTTCCTCAGATAAGGCAACCAAAACTGCACACAATACTCAAGGTGTGGTCTCACCAAGGCCCTGTACAACTGCAGCAAGACATCCTTGCTCCTGTACTCAAATCCTCTCGCTATGAAGGCCAACATACCATTTGCCTTCTTAAGCGCCTGCTGCACCTGCATGCTTACCTTCAGCGACTGGTGCACAAGGACACCCAGGTCTCCTTGCACTTCCCCTTTTCCCAATCTATTGCCGCTCAGATAATAATCTGCCTTCCTGTTTTTGCCACCGAAGTGGATAACCTCGCATTTATCCACATTTTACTGCATCTGCCATGCATCTGCCCAATCACCCAATCTGTTCAAATCATACTGGAGTTTCTCTGCATCCTCCTCACAGCACACACGCCCACCCAGCTTTGTGTCGTCTGCAAACTTGGAGATATTACATCTAGTTCCCTCGTCTAGATCATTAATATATATTGTGAATAACTGGGATCCTAGCACCAATCCCTGCGGTACCCCACTAGTCACTGCCTGCCACTAGGAAAAATACCCGTTTATTCCAACTCTTTGCTTCCTGTCTGCCAACCAGTTCTCTATCCAAGTCAGTACCTTACCCCCTATCCCATGTGCTTTAACTTTGCACGCTAATCTCTTATGCGGGACCTTATCGAAAGCCTTCTGAAAATCCAAATACACCACATCCACTGGTTCTCCCTTATCTATTCTACCAGTTACATTCTCAAAAAATTCCAGTAGATTAGTCAAGCATGATTTACCTTTTGTAAATCCATGTTGACTTTGTCCGATTCTGTCATTGTTTTCCAAGTGCTCTACTATTACATCTTTTATAATGAACTCTAGCATTTTCCACACTACCGATGTCAGGCTTACCCCGTTTTCTCTCTATCACCTTTTTTAAATAGTGGGGTTACATTAGCTACCCTTCAATCCATGGGAACTGTTCCAGGGTCTATAGAATTTTAGAAGATGACCAGCAATGCATCTACTATTTCTAGGGCCACTCCCTTAAGTACCCTAGGATGTAGATTATCAGGCCCTGGGGATTTATCGGCCTTCAATCCCATCAATTTCCCTAACACCATTTCCCTACAAATATTGATTTAATTCAGTTCCTCCCTCTCATTAGATCCTATGTTCCCCGACATCTCTGGGAGGTTATTTGTGTCCTCCTTTGTGAAGACAGAACCAAAGTATGTATTTAATTGGTCTGCCATTTCTTTGTTCCCCATTATAAATTCCCCTGATTCTGACTGCAAGGGACCTACGCTTGACTTCACCAATCTTTTTCTCTTCACATATCTATAGAAGCTTTTACAGTCAGTTTTTATGTTCCCTGAAAGCTTACTCTCATACTCTATTTTCCCCCTCTTAATTAATCCCTTTGTCCTCCTTTGCTGAATCCTAAACTGCTCCCAATCCTCAGGTTTGCTGCTTTTTCTGGCCAATTTATATGTCCTCTCCTTGGATCTTATGCTATCCCTAATTTCCCTTGTTAGCCACGGTTAAGTCACCTTTTTTGTTTTATTTTTATGCCAAACAGGGATGAACAAATTCTGTAGTTCATCCATACAATCTTTAAATGTTTGCCATTGCCTATCCACCATCAACCCTTTAAGTCGCGTTCCCCAATCAATCCTAGCCAACTCGCGCCTCATACCATCGTAGTTTCCTTTATTTAAATTCAGGACCCTAGTCTCTAAGTCAACTACTTCACGCTCCATCTTAATGAAGAAGTCTATCATATTATGATTGCTCCTCTCCAAGGGGCCTCGCACAACAAGATTGCAAATTAATCCTTTCTCATTACATAATACCCAGTCTAAGATGGCCTGATCTCTAGTTGGTTCCTCGACATATTGGTCCAGGAAACCATCCCGTATACACTCTAGGAATTCCTCCTCCACAGTATTGTTACTAATTTGGTTAGCCCAATCTATATGTAGATTAAAGTCACCCATGATAACTGCTGTGCTCTTATTGCACACGTCTCTAATTTCCCGTTTAATGCCATCCCCAACCTGAGCATTACTGTTTGGGGGTCTGTATACAACTCCCACTAACGTTTTCTACCCCTTGGTATTTCTCAGCTCTACCCATACAGATTCCACATCATCAGAGCTAATATCCTTCCTTACTATTGTGTTAATCTCCTCTTTAACCAGTAATGCTACCCCACCTCCTTTTCCTTTTTGCCTGTCTTTCCTGAATATTGAATACCCCGGATGTTGAATTCCCAGCCTTGGTCACCCTGGAGCCATGTCTCCGTAATCCCAATTATATCATATCCGTTTACATCTATTTGCGCAGCTAATTCATCCACCTAATTACGAATGCTCCTCGCATTAAGACACAAAGCCTTCAGGCTTGTTTTTTGAACACTCTTAGACCTTTTAGAATTACTATTTACTGTGGCCATGTTTGATTTACACCCTTGATTTCTCTGACTTCCACTTTTGCTTTTCTCCTTCCTGTCTTTTGCTTCTATCCTTGCTTCCCTTTCCTCTGTCTCCCTGCACAGGTTCCCAACCCCCTGCCATTTTAGTTTAAACCCTCCCCAACAGCACTAGCAAACACTCCCCCTAGGACATCGGTCCCGGTCCTGCCCAGGTGCAAACCATCCAGTTTGTACTGGTCCCACCTCCCCCAGAACCAGTTCCAATGTCCCAGGAATTTGAATCCCTCCCCCTTGCACCATTCCTCTAGCCACATATTCATCTGAAATATCCTTCTATTTCTACTCTGACTAGCACATGGCACTGGTAGCAATCCTGAGATTACTACCTTTGAGGTCCTATTTTTTAATTTACCTCCTAACTCCCTATATTCAGCTTTTAGGACCTCATCCCGGTGTTTACCTATATCGTTGGTACCTATATTCACCATGACAACTGGCTGTTCACCCTCCCCCTCCAGAATGCCCTGCAGCCACTCCGAGACATCCTTTACCCTTGCACCAGGGAGGCAACATACCATCCTGGTTCCTACCCACCCCCTGCCAAATTAGTGTAAACCCTCCCCCACAGTATTAGCTAACCTTCACACGAGGACATTGGTCCCAGTCCTGTTGAGGAGCAACCCGTCCACCTTGAACAATTCCCTCCTGACCCAGAACTAGAGCTAATGTTCCAGCAATCTGAAGCCCCCCTCCTGCACCATTTCTCCAGCCACATGTTAACCTGTTTTATGGTAATACTCACTAGCACCTCGCCCTGGGAGTAATCCAGAGCTTACTGTGTGCGAAGGATGTGAGTCAGGGGGGTTTCTCAATGGCGCAATGAGAGATGCTTTATCTGTAGTTTGAAGGAAACGTCAGCACCAAGGGAACGGTGTAGAGGACGGCCTCCTGCCTGCTCCAGCTCTTGGAGATCCCTTGGGATGGAGACTGCCAGCCAACGAGTTACAGGCCACGCAGTCCAACAGACTCTCCCGACTGTGGTGGAGCATCATCCATGACTGCAGGGAGTTGGCCACTTAGCTGAGAGCTGCCGGGGTCCGGTAGGTGTGGTTGGATTGGACGGAGGGGGAGCGGAGAGGAAGATCCCAGGTCCTATCACAGTGCTGTGAGGGAGCAGCAGAAGAAAAGACAACAATCCAGCGTGCATTCCGTCGATTCCGATGAGGAAGGAACTGAATCACCAGGTGAGACGATGAAGAGACTCAGTTCCCTGAGGTACGAACCGAATACTTTGCATCTTGCTGCACTAAAGAAGAGGATGCTGCCAATGTCACAGTTACTGAGGAGGTAGGAGAGAAATTGGATAGGATAAAAATAGTTAAAGAAGAGGTACTTAAAAGGTTGGCAGCGCTCAAAGTTTAAAAGTCATCCGGTCCAGATGGGATACATCCTAGGTTGCTGAAGGAAATAAGGGTTTAGATATTGGAGGCTCTGACCACAAACTTAGAATCCTCCTTGGATATGGGAGTGGTGCCAGAGGACTGGAGGATTGCAAATGTTACACCCCTGTTCAACCGTGTATTTGATTAAATCGGATCCTGTGCTCTTTCACAGAGTTGGTGGAAAATCCCCAGAAATAGCGAGACTCCCAGACACTGACGGAGCAGACTCTCTCACCTATCGTGTAACAGGCATATTAATATCCACCGGCATCATGGAAAGAGCCAGCTAGTCTACAGCAGTGCAGGAATTTTCCACCATTCACAATACAGCCCAGCCCCAGTCTTAGAATCACAGAAACTTACAGCGCAGGAGGAGGCCATTCGGCCCGTCGTGTCCGTGCTGCCTCTCTGAAAGAGCAGTCGTGCTCAGTCCCACATCCTCGCTTTCTGTCAGTGTCCCTGGAAGTTCCTCGTCCTCAAGAACCCGTCCAACTCCCTTTTAAAATTATTGATGAATCAGCTTCCACCACCTTCTCAGGTCGAGCGTTCCAGATCCCCACAACTCTCGGAGTGAAAAAAATTCTCCTCATCTCCCCTCGAGATCTTTTGCCAGTGATTTTGAATCTATGACCTCTGGTTATTGACCCACTCGCCAGAGGGAATAGTTTTTCTGTATCGACTCGATCAAAACCTCTCATCATCTTGAAAGCCTCTATTAGGTCACCTCTTAACCTTCTCTGCTCCAAGGAGAACAGTCCGAACATCTCCAACCTCTCCTCATAACTGAAGTCCCTCATCCCTGGTAACATCCTGGTAAACCTCCTCTGTCCCCTTTCTAAGGCCTTTACATCTTTCCTGAAGTGTGGTGCCCAGAATTTTTTTTTAATTCGTTCCAGTGATGTGGGCGTCACTGGGAAGGCCAGCATTTATCGCCCATCCCTAGTTGCCCTTGAGAAGGTGGTGGTGAGCTGCCTTCTTGAACCGCTGCAGTCCATGTGGTGAAGGTACTCCCACAGTGCTGTTAGGGAGGGAGTTCCAGGATTTTGATCCAGCGACGATGAAGGATCGGCGATATACTTCCAAGTCAGGATGGTGTGTGACTTGGAGGGAGATGAGTAATGAGATAAGTGCATTTAAAATAAAAAGAGGGGATATATTAAATAAACTAATCAAACTCAAAGAGGATGAAACCCCTGGATTGCATCCACGCATTTTAAAAGAATCTAGGGAAGAGATAGCAGAGGCATTACTACACCTATTTAATAATTCATTAGAAAAAGGTGTAGTGCCAGAGGACTGGCGGATAGCTAACGTAATACCGATATTTAAGAAGGGGGACAGAACATGTCCAGGGAATTATAGACTAATCAGCTTAACATCGGTGGTAGGAAAAATAATGGAATCCCTACGAAAGGAGAAAATAGAAGAACATCTAGAAACCAAAAATATAGTAATGAATAGTCGGCATGGATTTCAAAAGGGAAAGTCTTGCTTGACCAATCACATTGATTTTTTGAAGAGGTAACAGAGAGAGTAGACAATGGTAATGCAGTAGATGTAATTTATCTAGATTTTCAAAAGGCCTACAATAAGGTACCCCATAATAGCCTGATGAACAAGGTTAGAGAATGCGGAGTCAGGGGACAAGTAGCAGAATGGATTGCTGGCTGGCTTCAAGACACAAAGCAGAGAGTGGGAGTAAAAGATAGCTATTCACAGTGGCAGAAGGTGGGTAGTGGTGTTCCACAAGGATCAGTGCTGGGACCACTGCTGTTCACAATTTACATTAACGATTTAGACTTTGGAATCAAAAACACAATTTCTAAATTTACAGATGACGCCAAATTGGGGGGATAGTCAATACTGAGGAGGATGCAACAAATTACAGGAGGACATTAATAAACTTGCAGAATGGCCATATAATTGGGAAATGAATTTCAACACAGATAAATGTGAGGTATTACATTTTGGTAGGAAGAATCGGGAGGTCATTTATTACTTGGAGGGTGCGAGTCTAGGTGGGGTAGAGGAACAAAGGGATCTCGGAGTACAAATACACAAATCACTAAAAGTTGTGACGCAGGTTAGCAAGGCCATAAAAAAAAGCAAACTAGGGTTTATTTCTAGAGGGATAGAATTGAAAAGTAGGGAAGTTATGCTAAACCTGTATCGAACCTTGGTTAGACCACACTTGGAGTACTGCGTATAGTTCTGGTCACCATATTATAAAAAGGATATAGAGGCACTGGAGAGGGTGCAGAGAAGATTTACAAGGATGATACCAGAAATGCAAGGGTATAACTATCAGGAAAGGATGAGCAGGCTGGGTCTCTTTTCGCTTGAAAAGAGAAGGCTGAGGGGTGACCTAATAGAGGTCTTTAAAATTATGAAAGGTTTTGATAGAGTGGCTACAGAGAGAGTGTTTCCACTTGTGGGGAAGAGCATAACTAGAAGCCATCAATATAAGATAGTCACCAAGAAATCCAATAGGGAATTCAGAAGAAACTTCTTTCCCCAGAGAGTGGTGAGAATGTGGAACTCGCTACCACAGGGAGTGGTTGAAGCGAAAAGTATAGATGCATTTAAGGGGCGGTTAGATAAGCATATGAGGGAAAAGGGAATAGAGGGTTATGCCGATAGATTTAGATGAGGAAAGACGGGAGGAGGCTCGAGAGGAGCATAAACGCCGCATGAACTGGTTGGGCCGAATGGCCGGTTTCTGTGCCGTATGTCCTATGTAATCCTATGTAGTCCGGCAAGGCCATCTGCAGTGTCCCCCACTGAAAGTCAGCAGGTTTCCACCAGCCATACTGCAGCCACTGGGGTAGCACTGCATAGGAGCACGAGTACAGGCAAAGGCACAGAGGGTTTGAGTTTAAGAACCGTGAGGTTATGCTGCAACTGTACAGGACCTTGGTGAGACCACATTTGGAATATTGTGTGCAGTTCTGGTCACCTCACTATAGGAAGGACGTGGAAGCATTGGAAAGAGTGCAAAGGAGATTTACCAGGATGCTGCCTGGTTTGGGGGGGAGGTCTTATGAGGAAAGATTGAGGGAGTTGGGGCTTTTCTCTTTAGAGCGGAGGAGGATGAGAGGCGACTTAATAGAGGTTTATAAGATGATGAGGGGGATAGATAGAGTGGATGTTCAGAGACTATTTCCTCGGGTAGAGGCAGCTGTTACAAGGGGGCATAACTATAAGGTGCATGGGGGGAGATATAGAAGGGGTGTCCGAGGTAGATTCTTTACTCAGAGAGTGGTTGGGGTGTGGAATGGACTGCCTGCTGTGATAGTGGAGTCGGACACTTTAGGAACTTTCAAGCGGTTATTGGATAAGCACATGGAGCACACCAGAGTGATAGGGAGTGTGATAGCTTGATCTTGGTCTCGGACAATGCTCGGCACAACATCGAGGGCCGAAGGGCCTGTACTGTGCTGTACTGTTCTATGTTCTATAAGACAAGCACTGAGGGAACGCACAAGGGTGATTAGTTGCCTTTGTTATGTAATATTGGATGGATTGATGTTAAAGTTGGTTTGGAATGTTTCTTTTGTGGTGGCTTTTATTTAAGCATTGTGGCCAAGAGGATGCTGTAATGGTCAGAAACAATGGGATGGTAAGGTGTGACTGTCATACAATAGGGATTTGGGGTACAACGTTCCTAACGCCCGCCCTACCGCCCTCACCAAAAAGGCGTTCGGCGTGACATGCACCAGAAGTGTGCAGGCACAGATGCCGTTTTCCACACACAAACAGCACCCGTAGCACCAGAAGATCGGGTGCTACAGAGCCGAATCTCTAGCCCTTTGGTATTTCCTATGATCCCACCTAATTCTGTATTATTTCTAACTCTGTCTCCCCCAGTCCTCTGTGCTTCTTAATACTACATCTTGGTGCCCACCCCCTTGCCGAATTAGTTTAAACCCTCCCCCACAGCACTAGTTAACCTGCCCGCAAGGATATTGGTCCCGGCTCTGTTCAGGTGCAACCCGTCCATCTTGAACAGGTCCCTCCTGCCACAGAACTGGTCCCAGTGTCTCAGGAATCTGAAGCTCTCCCTCCGGCACCATGTTACCAGCCAGGCATGAACCTGCCATATCCTACTACTTCTACTCTCACTAGCGAGTGGCACTGGGAGCAATCCAGGGATTACTACTTTTGAGGTCCTGCTTTTTAACTTCCTCCTGAGCTCCTTAAACTCTGACTGCAGAGTTTCCAATTCCATTCCCCAGTGTGAACTTCCATTCTCTGTAAGAGGATGATTGTAACCCTACTCGCTCAGCAGAAACCTGGCGGGCGGGCGGGCTGTTAAAATCGCCCCTGGCTCTTACCTGTCCGAAAGCCGCCATGGTCGCAACACCTGAAATTTTAACCTGCTCTCCTGAGCAGGCAGCAAGGACACGCGCCCGGAGCCAACAGGGTCCTTCTTTACACATGCATGTTGCGGACCGATGACATCATTGAGACCCGACTGTAATTTTAACTCAGGCCTGAGCGGGGAATCCACCTGGAGTTAAAATCGGGGCCAAGTTTCTGTTCCCCGGTGTGAGTTTCTGTTCCCCGGTGTGTCTGTTCCCCGGTGTGTCTGTTCCCCGGTGTGAGTTTCTGTTTCCCGATGTGAGTGTCTGTTCCCCGGTGTGAGTGTCTGTTTCCCGGTGTGAGTGTCTGTTCCCCGGTGTGAGTTTCTGTTCCCCGGTGTGAGTGTCTGTTTCCCGGTGTGAGTGTCTGTTCCCCGGTGTGAGTTTCTGTTCCCCGGTGTGTCTGTTCCCCGGTGTGTCTGTTCCCCGGTGTGAGTTTCTGTTTCCCGGTGTGAGTGTCTGTTCCCCGGTGTGAGTGTCTGTTCCCCGGTGTGAGTGTCTGTTTCCCGGTGTGAGTGTCTGTTCCCCGGTGTGAGTTTCTGTTCCCCGGTGTGAGTGTCTGTTTCCCGGTGTGAGTGTCTGTTTCCCGGTGTGAGTGTCTGTTCCCCGGTGTGAGTTTCTGTTCCCCGGTGTGAGTGTCTGTTTCCCGGTGTGAGTGTCTGTTTCCCGGTGTGAGTGTCTGTTCCCCGGTGTGAGTGTCTGTTTCCCAGTGTGAGTGTCTGTTCCCCGGTGTGAGTTTCTGTTCCCCGGTGTGTCTGTTCCCCGGTGTGAGTGTCTGTTTCCCGGTGTGAGTGTCTGTTCCCCGGTGTGTCTGTTCCCCGGTGTGAGTGTCTGTTTCCCGGTGTGAGTTTCCGTTCCCCGGTCTGATCAGTTTCCAGAGATTCCTGCTGGATGTTTGGGGAGAACAGGATCGGGCTTGACTGTGCTGCCCACCATAGTTGACTAGCCTGCTGACATTCGCTGCCTGGGCTCACAGATGAAGTGTGGCATTTCAATGTGGTACCAAAGGGTCGGTGCCCTTGGGAGCGGGGTCTTGGAGACCACTGTTGCTTGAAGCTATGAGACAAGGTTGGAGGCCTGAATGTGGGATTTGCATTTTGCCAGCTTTCTTTTAAAGTAAGATTAATTGATTTAAAATATGTTGGGATGATCCAGGTTCTGAGAGTCTGTACAGTTTTAACTTTATTGAAAAAGCAACAGTATAACTTTATTTACTTTCCAAATGATTCACTGTTTAGCCAGGCCTCTCATCCCATTAAGCAGTAATCTCCCTCACCTTGACATTCTCTCTTGGGTTTCCGTTGTTCTGTGAAGGGGATGATGTAATCATATAGTTAGCTGCAGGAAGCCTCTCCTCCAGCTCTGCCTGTCATGACTGTGGTATTTTTAAACTTGTGGCTCTTGCTGATTGCAGCTAGAATTCCAGATGACACAATGGGAAGGCCTCCACTGTGTGCGCCTGCTCCTGTGCTCGCACAGATAGCCAACTTTGGCTCTGTAGGGGCTGTAATCCAAACACAGACACTACATCAGTTCATATGACAGTGTCTCAATGAGTGGAGAGCCAGCGGATAACCTCATCTGCCCAGCGAACAATAACATCCTCTCAGCCATTACAGCATTGTGTCCTGAACTTTCATCTCACTGAACTGTGAGAAAGAGAGATGAGTCGAGACTCATAGAGACTGAAGGCACAGAGCGACCATTCAGACCATCACTCTCTGCTGGCTCTCTGTAGGAACTTTCCACTTAATCCCACCACCCGCCCTTTCCAAAACTCCTTTTAAACCTTTCTTTTCAAATATTTATACCGATTTTTCTCCATGTCCTTCTAAAATCTGTTATGGATGCTACTTCCCTCACTGTTGCTCAGGCATTCAATGTCCCAACAAACCCTCTCCTGAAACCATTACTAAACCCGTGTCCCCTAGTTACCCACTCTAGTTACCTGTAGAAAGAGATTTTCCAATTTACCTGACCAAAACCTCACATAACTGAACATCTCAGATCTCCTCTTAACCTTCGCTATTCCTAGGCAAAGAGCCTCTGGGGGCGATTTTCTCCAGATCCTTTAGGCAGTAAAGAGCCTCCAACATGGCCAAGATGGGGCCTTCAGCTGAAACACCGGTTTGGCCCACCTTTAGTGCAAGACGCCATCTTGGTAAAGGAGTTGAAGCTTGCGCTAGGAAGGGGCTGATTGACAATTAAATTTTCTGCTAGCGCTCATTACCGAGTCAGCACGGCATTTTGGGGGCTAGCGCTTGTCCTAACGCCCTCTCCTAACAGCGACCAGCTGAGTGAGAGTAAACTAGTCCTTGCTGAGGACCTCGAGCGCTACTTACAGGTAGATCACCTTTTACTGTTCACTGGCTGCTGGAGGTTTGAAGCCGACTTTTGAAACACATCAGGAGACTTTCTGGGACACTTTGTCAAGACTTCACCAACACTCTCAGACATTTATTCCAGAAATTCTCTGTGGGCTCTGAGTGCAGTGCTACTCCATCTTCTAGGAGTCATCAGGGGAAAGGGAGTGCTTGGTCACCGGCATCTTGATCAGAGCCCCCTTCGGTCTGCAGGAGGAATGGGAAGAGGTCATGAGGCCAGTCAGAGCAGCACCAGCTGCTGCAGGAGAGAGAGACAGGAGAGCGAGGCGGGTACAGGACATCCCTCCTCCTCGTGACCTCCTCCACCAGGACCTCCAGTGCCGTGTCCCAGAAGCTGTGCACCCTCGCCCTCGGTCCCTGAGCCATCCTGGAACCTGCTGTTGTGTGTCAGCCAGCACACTTCACCCCTCCAGTGGACATGGGTGAGTGGAGCCCACATATACCGCGCCACCAAAATTGCTTCTAATCAGCGCTTCGAGTGCTAAACCGGCGGGTGTCTGTTTTAGCATCTCCAACAAGTTCAAATGATGGTAATCAGCAACTTGGACCAAAATTGCACTAAACCCAGACTTTCAAACAGGCGTGTCTTATTAGCACAGCACCCATTTAGTGCCTGTTTTCACCGTTTGGCCAAAATAATGTTGCATGTCTCGAGCAATTTGGGGGAATTTTAACCCCCAAAAAGAAGGTGGGTTGGGATTGGGTGGGAGGTTATGTCCCTTCCGGTTTTAATGGCCAACTCACTCCCAGGAGGCAGCTTTCCATTGAAGTATTATAATGAGGCTGGGGTGCTGCAGATTTAACCTCCATTTTAAGTTTAACTCTGGCTGGTCGGGTTTCTCAGGCCTCGGGGAACCCGCCAGCTAAAGTAAGGCGAGGACTGCTGGATTCAGGATATAAGTGCCTTTACACTTACCTGCTGGATCCAGCGTTCCTGCCTCACCCACCCCCAGTGATCGGAGACCCCCCCCCCCCCGAGGCCTCCAATTCCCCCCCCTCCCCACCCTGGCCGCCGATTCCCCCCAAGGCCATCGAGCCCCCCAAAGCCTCCGATACCCCCGAGACCTCCGATTTCCCCCCACCCCCCTGAGGCCTCCAATCACGTTCCCGGTCTGCCCCTCCAGCCCCAATGCTCCAGCCCCAATCCTCTCTCCCCCCTCCGATCCTCCTCCAGCCCCCGATCACCCCCCGATCCCTCCCTTCCTCCTCTCTGCGGCTCGGTGCTGCAGGCCTACCCACCCACAGCCAGCCAGCCTCTCCATCTGGGAAACAGAGGTTCGAAATGCAAATCAGGCCCTGCTGTTCAATTCGGCAGGGTTTTCCGGGAAACCCGTTCTCCCGGGTTTCCCGACCACATTCTAGCCCCCCACTCCCCATCATTTTTTTTAGGTGGACGGCCCCTTTAAGGGGCGGCTCAGCCCGCTCACAGTTTTGCGCTCGCGCGGGACTGGCAGAGAGCTGTGCGGCCCCACACCTTATAGGGAATGCTGCCCACTCCCAACCCGCCTCCATATTAAAATTCCAGCCAACTGGTCTCCAGTAACGTTCCCTATAAGCTGCATGGCCGCACAGCTCTCTCCCAGTCCCGCACAGCTCTCTCCCAGTCCCGCACAGCTCTCTCCCAGTCCCGCACAGCTCTCTCCCAGTCCCGCACAGCTCTCTCCCAGTCCCGCACAGCTCTCTCCCAGTCCCGCACAGCTCTCTCCCAGTCCCGCACAGTGCTCTCCCAGTCCCGCACAGCTCTCTCCCAGTCCCGCACAGCTCTCTCCCAGTCCCGCACAGCTCTCTCCCAGTCCCGCACAGCTCTCTCCCAGTCCCGCACAGCGCTCTCCCAGTCCCGCACAGCTCTCTCCCAGTCCCGCACAGCTCTCTCCCAGTCCCGCACAGCTCTCTCCCAGTCCCGCACAGCTCTCTCCCAGTCCCGCACAGCTCTCTCCCAGTCCCGCACAGCACGGGACCGGCTTTTCCAATCTTAAAGTTAAAATATGAATGGGCCACGCACTGAAGAAACGAATTACGGGCAACATTGGCCTCCAGTCCAACAAGGAAGGAAGCAGAGTTGGATCTGGTTCTGGGAAATGAATAGGGCAAGTGGAGAGTGTTATTGTAGGAGATCATCTCGTTGACGGTGTTCACAACATAATTTGGTTTCGAGTAATTAAGGAAAGAGACCAGTAAAAATGCTCAAATGGGGAAGATCTAAATTCAGTGATTTAAGAAGGGACCCAGCCCAGGTAGACTGGCAAAGGCGATTGCAGGGTAAAGCAGTAACAGAGCAATGGAAGACATTCCGGGGAGAGAGAGTTAGGTACAAACTCGGCATATTCCTTTGAAGGGAAAAGGAAGAGCATCCAAAGCTAATGAACCCTGGATGACAAAAGAAATAAAAGTTAAACTAAAACAGAAAAAGGAGGCTTCTGACAAATGTCAGGAGCAAGATTCAGTTAATAACCAGGAAGATTCTGGAAAGTACAGGAGGGAATTGATAAAGTTAATATGGGAGGCAAAGAGAGGTTACGAGAAAAGATTAACAGGAACATTAAATTGAACCGGAAACGTTTTATAAACATAGCTGGATTTTGAACCTGGGGTCGTGAATCACACATTCTGGCTTGTGAACCCGCCTCCATCGAGATGTGGCCAACCCACTGTATTTTCCCTTGATTGACCTTGTTGAGCCCGCCCAGTGGGCTCAGCAAGCCAATTAAGGGCCACCCGGCAACAGGTGATGTCACAGATTGACATTTCATCTGTCAAGAGTTTTTGACAGATGAAATATCAGCATTTGACAGCTCTGAAGCTGTCAAACACCCACAATATGATTTCTAACTTCAGTCCTTCCTTTCAGGCTGAGTTAGAAATCATTCCAGCACAGAAACCAGAAGGCTGCTGTTTTTGACAGCACCACGGCTTTCCTGCTTTCTGTGCCAGTGAGATTTCTAACTCACAGAATCACACAGAATCCCCACAGTGCAGATAGAGGCCATTTCAGCCCATCGAGCCTGCACCAACACATATCCCACCCTATCCCCGTAACCCCACCTATTTAATCCCCCTAACACTAAGGGTCAATTTTATCATAGCCAAATCAACCTAACCCGCACATCTTTGGACTGTGGGAGGAAACCGGAGCACCCGGAGGAAACCTACGCAGACACGGGGAGAATGTGCAAACTCCACACAGACAGTGACCCGGGGCCGGATTTGAACCCAGGTCCCTGGCACTGTGAGGCAACAGTGCTAACCACTATGCCACCGTGTTGCCCGAGAACTGAAGGGCTGACACCTGCAGGAGGAATTTAAGGTAAGTAAAACTTTTTCCAACAGTTAGCACTTACCTTACACACTTACCTCTGCACACATGCACCCATCACTCACCTGCCCACCGGACATATCGACCCCTCCAACCCCTGCAGACCCACGGCCCGACCTGATAACTTGGAGTGTTTGCCACCTGTCGGGAAGCCCACACTTTTGTTTTTAAAATAGGGATTATGCAAAAAACTGCCTGTTAACTACCTGTTAACAGGCAGTTAATTGTCACTAATCCCTTCCCGCCTCGGGGAGGCGGGTCCCAGACCAGGTCAGGTACCCGCCGCCAGAGAAACTGGCATGGAGGCGGGTTGGAGTCGGGATGGGGTCGGGACCCCCGAATCTGCAACTTTAACCACCCCCCCCCCACGACTCCAAACCTGACTCCACGGGTCATTCAAAATCCAGCCCATAAAGTGTAAGCGGCAATGTTCCCTCTAGTTTTTCTTTGGGCCACACGGTATATTCAAAAGCCGGCACGGGCTCGGTTTATGCGTTTAGAAGCCGGTGAGCGGGCTGCGCGGGAGCTTCAGACCGTCCTGCGGCCACGTGTCTTAACGGGAACATTGGTCAGCGGTGAGCGCGGGAAAACGTTGGCCGATTAAGGACCAACGTTCCCGTTGAGCTGCGCAGTTGTCTGGCCCGGTGGGCAGCACTTTCACCTCTGAACAGAAAGGTCACGGGTTGAAGCCCCACCCCAGAGACTTGAGCACTTCATCCAGGCTGCATTTCAGAATACACAATGAATGGTTGGACCCTAGGAAGGACAGAGGATCAGAGGGACCTTGGTGTGCATGTACATAGATCCCTGAAGGCAGCAGGACAGGTAGATAAGGTGGTTAAAAAGGCATATGGGATACTTGCCTTCATTAGCTGAGGCATAGAATATAAGAGCAGGGAGGTTATGATGGAGCTGTACAAAATGCTAGTTAGGCCACAGCTGGAATACTGTGTGCAGTTCTGGTCACCACACTATAGGAAGGATGTGATTGCATTGGAGAGGGTGCAGAAGAGATTCACCAGGATGTTACCTGGGCTGGAGCGTTTCAGCTATGAAGAGAGACTGGACAGGCTGGGGTTGTTTTCCTTAGAGCAGAGAAGGCCGAGGGGGGACCTGATTGAGGTGTACAAAATTATGAGGGGCATAGATAGGGTAGATAGAAAAGAACTTTTCCACTTATTAGAGGGGTCAATAACCAGGGGGCATAGTTTCAAGGTAAGGGGCAGGAGGTTTAGAGGGGATTTGAGGAAAAACTTTTTCACCCAGAGGGTGGTTGGAATCTGGAACTCACTGCCTGAAAGGGTGGTAGAGGCAGGAACCCTCACAACCTTCAAGAAGCATTTAGATGAGCACTTGAAACGCCATACCATACAAGGCTACGGACCAAGTGCTGGAAAATGGGATTAGAATAGACAGGGCTTGATGGGCGGCGCGGACACGATGGGCCGAAGGGCCTCTTTCTGTGCTGTATAACTCTATGACTCTAGTACTGAGGGCGTGTGCAGCGCAAGACGTGCCAGCTTTTGGATGAGACATTAAACCAGGGTCCACGGGGCATTTTCTGATGGATGTAATGGTGCTATTGAAAGATGAGCAGTGGAGTTCTCCTGGTGTTCTGGCGAAACTTTGTCCCTCAACTGATGTAAATAAAAACAAGCTATCGGGTCATTGTTTGTGGGAGCTTGCTGTGCACAAATGGCCGGTCGTGTTTCCCACTATACAACGGTGACTACATTTTTAAAGTTCTTGATTGGCTGTGAAGTTCTTTGGGACGTCCTGAGGCGGTGAAAGGCTCAATATAACTGCAAGGTCTTTCAATCGTTCACTTTTCCCTGGAATACAGCTGCAGTTTAGGTGATGAAAGGTTCGTATCCCGCTGCACTCCCGCTGTGACGACTTGTTAGATGCCAATCGCGTTTCAGTTTTCACAGAAAAAACAAACTGAATTGCAAAATCTTATTCCAAAACATAATAAATATCCTGAAATCCAAATAATATAAAGGGGCGGATTTTCATCTTTACCAACTGTGCAGCAAGCAAAATCCTCCCAGGAGCATCGCATGTTGGCAACAAACCACCGAAATATTACACCCAGGGTCCCTGTCTGATTATTCAGCCCCTCGGCCCTCCTCCACCCAGTGTCCATGTCTGATTATTCAGCCCCTCGGCCCTCCTCCACCCAGGGTCCCTGTCTGATTATTCAGCCCCTCAATCCTCCTCCACCCAGGGTCCCTGTCTGATTATTCAGCCCCTCGGCCCTCCTCCACCCAGGGTCCATGTCTGATTATTCAGCCCCTCAATCCTCCTCCACCCAGGGTCCCTGTCTGATTATTCAGCCCCTCAGGCCCTCCTCCACCCAGGGTCCATGTCTGATTATTCAGCCCCTCAATCCTCCTCCACCCAGGGTCCCTGTCTGATTATTCAGCCCCTCGGCCCTCCTCCACCCAGGGTCCCTGTCTGATTATTCAGCCCCTCGGCCCTCCTCCACCCAGGGTCCCTGTCTGATTATTCAGCCCCTCGGCCCTCCTCCACCCAGGGTCCATGTCTGATTATTCAGCCCCTCAATCCTCCTCCACCCAGGGTCCATGTCTGATTATTCAGCCCCTCAATCCTCCTCCACCCAGGGTCCATGTCTGATTATTCAGCCCCTCGGCCCTCCTCCACCCAGGGTCCATGTCTGATTATTCAGCCCCTCGGCCCTCCTCCACCCAGTGTCCATGTCTGATTATTCAGCCCCTCGGCCCTCCTCCACCCAGTGTCCATGTCTGATTATTCAGCCCCTCAATCCTCCTCCACCCAGTGTCCATGTCTGATTATTCAGCCCCTCAATCCTCCTCCACCCAGGGTCCATGTCTGATTATTCAGCCCCTCGGCCCTCCTCCACCCAGTGTCCATGTCTGATTATTCAGCCCCTCAATCCTCCTCCACCCAGTGTCCATGTCTGATTATTCAGCCCCTCATCCTCCTCCACCCAGGGTCCATGTCTGATTATTCAGCCCCTCGGCCCTCCTCCACCCAGTGTCCATGTCTGATTATTCAGCCGCTCAATCCTCCTCCACCCAGTGTCCATGTCTGATTATTCAGCCCCTCGGCCCTCCTCCACCCAGTGTCCATGTCTGATTATTCAGCCCCTCGATCCTCCTCCACCCAGTGTCCATGTCTGATTATTCAGCCCCTCAGGCCTCCTCCACCCAGGGTCCCTGTCTGATTATTCAGCCCCTCATCCTCCTCCACCCAGTGTCCATGTCTGATTATTCAGCCGCTCAATCCTCCTCCACCCAGGGTCCCTGTCTGATTATTCAGCCCCTCGGCCCTCCTCCACCCAGGGGAGTATTGTGATTGCTATTTCTTAATTACCACTAACAGGATCTTTTTTTACATGCTGCCACATTAGAAACCACACATTCGTGGCTTGTGAATTATCAAGTAAAACAATCAGGGCCATCTTACATTTCAGGGGAAAGTAGAATATTTTCTCTGAGAGTCTCCTCTTTCTTTGTTCTCAATTAAAACTGTTTTGCAAAGAAGATTGTAAGTGGTGGCCAATGGGCAATGGGCTTGTGAGCTGCTCCTGGCCTGTGTTTCTCCATTCCTTCGTTGCTTCTTCAGAATCGTCATGTTCTGAAAATGATTTTCAATTAAAAACTAAAGGTAACTTTTCCAGATGGGCAGCTATTCAAGAATGTCCCAGCACACACACACACACACACACACACAGAGTTGAGCTGCTGTGTTGATGTGACTTGCTGTAAATATCTGTATGTGGGGAGGGCAATTTAATATCTGCCCTACTGCGGTGGTGTAATTTCTGGGATGTTTAAGTGTTTGCTCCACTCCCCCAACCTCTTCACAAAGCAACACTACAGGAAGCCAATTCATCCTGGCAGTTATTGGCTCAAAAAAGCTTTTACAGATAAATATCAGCAGCGTAGGGTACACGACATTCCTCCGTCTCCTCGTAACAGCTACTTCTGCGAATTCCCTGCCTGTGAGATAACCATCCTGTTTTTCCCACAGTTTTTTTGTATTTAGACAGGCAGACGTAATAAAATAACTGGAGGTGTTCCTTATAAGGCAATAATGTGGTGGCTGGGGGTGGGGGGTGTCATCTGGAAGTGCTCAGGGGGGTGGAAATGGTGAGCAAGCCGCACATAGCTGTATTAATGGGCCCAGACACAGCATTTCCTGCATGGAAACAGCCCAGCGTTTGCTGTCCATTGTGAGCCCGCCAAATGGCCGAGAATTCCAGACATATTTCCCACTGAATGACCCTTCTCTTTAATCGCAGCCCCGGGATCTCGTGTTGCCGAATTTCCACATCTTATTGACTTTTCTGACTTCCAGTTCTGAATACTTCGGATATTCTGCAGCCCCAGGAAGTGATTTAAATTTAAACTCGGCTGGAGGTAAAGGTTAGTGTGGGTTTGTTAACATATTATGAATGGGAGAGCAGAGCCGCACCTGCTGGGCCAGGTGCCAAGCGGCTGATAAGGCTCACATCTTGAGTGCAAATCTTTGATGATGAAAATTCATTGGAAGTCTTAATTAATAACTGTGAGAAGTTGCACAACACCAGGTTATAGTCCAACAGCTTCACCTGACGAAGGAGCAGCGCTCCGAAAGCTTGTGATTTCAAATAAAGCTGTTGGACTATAACCTGGTGTTGTGCGACTTCTCACATTTGTCCACCCCAGTCCAACACCGGCATCTCCACATCATAATTAATAACCATTCACGCCACCAGACACATCATTGAGTGGGAGTTTAAATTTTTAAAAAGAAAGCCAGTGAGGTTACATTTCAGAAAATTCTGCCTGATTCACTCAATAAACAATCTCGGCGAGCTGAAGGACGGTATTTGCATTTCACAGAGGCGCGGGGTTAAAACCTTCGCCATGGTCTGATTGAATGGAGGAGAGGGGTCGAATGGCCCACTCCTGATCCCAACTCTTATGTTCTTACACGCTGAGAGATACAAGAGTGAAAAAGAGAAGAGAGTGGAGGAATGAAAGGAGGGAGAGAGATCAAATCACCAGTGGCAGGATTCAAAAAGGGAATGTTTATCAAATACAATCCGGTGGACAGGGTGCCCTTGTTGCAGGCTGGATCTGGGTCTGGGTCTGAGCTCTTGTGCTGTGAAAGGTGGGTCTGGGTCTGGGTCTGAGCTCTTGTGCTGTGAAAGGTGGGTCTGGGTCTGGGTCTGAGCTCTTGTGCTGTGAAAGGTGGGTCTGGGTCTGAGCTCTTGTGCTGTGAAAGGTGGGTCTGGGTCTGGGTCTGAGCTCTTGTGCTGTGAAAGGTGGGTCTGGGTCTGAGCTCTTGTGCTGTGAAAGGTGGGTCTGGGTCTGAGCTCTTGAGCTGTGAAAGGTGGGTCTGGGTCTGGGTCTGAGCTCTTGTGCTGTGAAAGGTGGGTCTGGGTCTGAGCTCTTGTGCTGTGAAAGGTGGGTCTGGGTCTGGGTCTGAGCTCTTGTGCTGTGAAAGGTGCAGCGTCAGGCTGGAGAGCTGCATTCTGCTCCCAACCAATGGCCGGATTCAGCTCGCATTGGTGTTGCTTTTTAATCAATTATAAAATTATCTCCCCCCCACCCCGTCGTTGGCACGTTTCTCTTGTTATTCCCATCTGGGCGCTGAGGGGAGATGACTCCAGCGAGAGTCTGTTTTATTATTGGAATTAGAGTGAAGTACATGTCTGCCCATCTCTGTCATTCAGGGAGAGCGGAGATCATTGACAACATAACATGAAAATGAAATTACTGAATGCAATTGTAACCCGGGCCAACACAGGGTAACACAGTACAACACAAGATAATACAGACCAACAACATGAGCAACACAGACCAACATGAGCAACACAGACCAACACAGACCAACAACATGAGCAACACAGACCAACAGACCAACAACATGAGCAACACAGACCAACACAGACCAACAACATGAGCAACACAGACCAACACAGACCAACATGAGCAACACAGACCAACAACATGAGCAACACAGACCAACATGAGCAACACAGACCAACACAGACCAACATGAGCAACACAGACCAACACAGACCAACATGAGCAACACAGACCAACACAGACCAACATGAGCAACACAGACCAACACAGACCAACATGAGCAACACAGACCAACACAGACCAACATGAGCAACACAGACCAACACAGACCAACATGAGCAACACAGACCAACACAGACCAACACCATGAGCAACACAGACCAACACAGACCAACACCATGAGCAACACAGACCAACACAGACCAACACCATGAGCAACACAGACCAACACAGACCAACACCATGAGCAACACAGACCAACACAGACCAACATGAGCAACACAGACCAACATGAGCAACACAGACCAACAACATGAGCAACACAGACCAACACAGACCAACACCATGAGCAACACAGACCAACACAGACCAACAACATGAGCAACACAGACCAACACAGACCAACAACATGAGCAACACAGACCAACACAGACCAACAACATGAGCAACACAGACCAACATGAGCAACACAGACCAACACAGACCAACAACATGAGCAACACAGACCAACACAGACCAACACCATGAGCAACACAGACCAACAACATGAGCAACACAGACCAACATGAGCAACACAGACCAACACAGACCAACATGAGCAACACAGACCAACACAGACCAACATGAGCAACACAGACCAACACAGACCAACATGAGCAACACAGACCAACACAGACCAACACCATGAGCAACACAGACCAACACAGACCAACACCATGAGCAACACAGACCAACACAGACCAACACCATGAGCAACACAGACCAACACAGACCAACACCATGAGCAACACAGACCAACACAACACAGACCAACACCATGAGCAACACAGACCAACACAGACCAACATGAGCAACACAGACCAACATGAGCAACACAGACCAACAACATGAGCAACACAGACCAACACAGACCAACACCATGAGCAACACAGACCAACACAGACCAACAACATGAGCAACACAGACCAACACAGACCAACAACATGAGCAACACAGACCAACACAGACCAACAACATGAGCAACACAGACCAACATGAGCAACACAGACCAACACAGACCAACAACATGAGCAACACAGACCAACATGAGCAACACAGACCAACACAGACCAACAACATGAGCAACACAGACCAACACAGACCAACACCATGAGCAACACAGACCAACAACATGAGCAACACAGACCAACATGAGCAACACAGACCAACACAGACCAACACCATGAGCAACACAGACCAACACAGACCAACGCAGTACAACTA
The DNA here is from genome assembly GCA_030390025.1 of Squalus acanthias. Lineage (NCBI taxonomy): Eukaryota > Metazoa > Chordata > Chondrichthyes > Squaliformes > Squalidae > Squalus > Squalus acanthias. The sequence goes on from CM059445.1 coordinate 24,437,420, forward strand.
CGACCACGACAGTACAATACAGATTGGGGGTAATGTATTAGCATTGATTGAGGATTGGTTAACGGACAGAAAACAGGTTGGCAGGCTGTAACTAGTGGGGTGCTGCAAGGATCAGTGTTGGGGCCTCAGTTATTTACAATCTATATTAATGACCTAGATGAAGGGACCGAGTGTAATGTATCCAAGTTTGCTGATGATACAAAGCTAGGTGGGACAGTAAGCTGTGAGGAGAACACAAAGAGTCTGCAAAGGGATATAGATAGACTAAGTGAGTGGGAAGTAAGGTGGCAGATGGAGTTAAATGTAGGGAAATGTGAGGTTATTCACATTGGTAGGAAGAATAGAAAAACAGAATATTTTTTAAATGGTGAGAAACTTTCAAATGTTGGTGTTCAGAGAGGTTTGGGTGTCCTTGTGCAAGAAACACAGAAAGCTAGCATGCAGGTACAGCAAGCAATGCGGAAGGCAAATGGCATGTTGGCCTTTATTGCAAGGGGTTTGGAGTATAAGAGTAAGGAAGTCTTGCTACAATTGTACAGGGCCTTAGTGAGACCACACCTGGAGTACTGTGCACAGTTTTGGTCTCCTTATCTTGTAGGCGGTGCAACAAAGGTCCACTAGATTGATCCCTGGGATAAGAGGGCTGTCCTATGATGAGAGATTGTGTAGAATGGGCCTCTACTCTCTGGAGTTTAGAAGAATGAGAGGTGATCTCATTGAAACATACAAGATTCTGAGGGGGATTGACAGGGTAGATGCTGAGAGGTTGTTTCCCCCTGTCTGGAGTGTCTAGAACTAGGGGGCATAGTCTCAGGATAAGGGGTAGATCATTTAAGACTGAGATGAGGAGGAATTTCTTCACTCAGAGGGTTGTGAATCTTTTGAATTCTCTGCTCCAGAGGGCTGTGAATGCTGAGTCTTTGAGTATATTCAAGGCTGAGATCGATAGATTTTTGAACTCTCGGGGAATCGAGGGATATGGAGATTGGGGGAAAGTGGAGTTGAGGTCGATGATCAGCCATGATCTTATTGAATGGTGGAGCAGGCTCGAGGGGCCGTATGGCCGACTCCTGCTCCTAATTCTTATGTTCTTATTTATTTAATGAATGATTTAAATTTGTTGATAGTTAAAATTAGATTGTGCAGCGTAAATTAGATTATTATCTTAAATTCCTTGGGGTTCCGCCGCTCCTCTCGCTCTGCGCTGATTTTATATCACTTATTCAGATTTTTTCTGTGTTTGTCTGGGTCCCACGCTCTTTATACCCCGGGTCTCCGCTCTCTTTATATTCTGATTACTTTTAAACGGTATTTTGTTTTAAATTGCGCCAAAATATCAGCGCAACCGAGCGGAAACTCGGCATGGACTGAATCGGTTGGGTATCTTAACTTAAATCAAACTGGATTCACATCGCAATAAGGGACCCTGTACCTCGACCTCTGTAAATCTCTCAGATATGGGAATCCTTTCCTGTGCTCGCTGACAGAAGCCTCGCGGAATCAGACATGGGGGGGGGCGCAAAAAATGGGAAAATGTCCAAAAAGGCTTTTTTCAGAAACTCGGCTCCTCGGAGAGAGAAATAGACCATCAGCAGAATGAGGGAAACTGGTTAAAACGTGTGATGATCAAATATCACAATAATGCGCTCAGCTGATAAGGCAGTGGTGATGTCAGGGATTGGCCAGCCCAGGAATGTGCATTTCCACTCAGTCCTGGAGGTTACATCACTGGCAGGAGGGGATGCTCCATGCTCTAATTAGGCAGTAATGGAGAGGGCTAGAAACCTTGAGACATGTTGCTCTGTGACCTGGACAGGGGCCAGTGACTGGAAGCACATGGCCCGGCCCAAGACTGATGGAAGGAGGCTGCACGATTGCAGTCTGGTGAAGAGCACTCGGTAATTGCTCCTGTCTTGCTCTCTTTATTCAGGGCACCCTCTAACTTCTCGAGAAACACTTTTTCCAGCTTTTGTTTTTACTTTTGTCTCCCTCTCCCTTCTGGACGCTGTTTATTATTCTCCCGATTTCCTGCTGCACAGACCAGGGGCTTGCGGCCAAGGCTCAGCTCCCGCCCACTCCCAGTCCTGCTGACAGATTGTTTTCAGTACAGAAACACACGTTTTCAGCATGTGCACGTGCACCAATATGGGGGGAGAAGGAGGGTCCTCGTACAGATTTGTATTTGCGTATTTATTCAGGGGATGTGGGCGTCGCTGGCAAGGCCAACATTGATTGCCCATCTCCAATTGCACTTGAGAAGGGGCTGGTGAGCCTCCAAATCTCAGCATTAGCCCAATCAGTTCATCTGAAACACGTCTGAGGAGCATTTATTCTTGCATTTCTGCTATTTTGGATGTTTTTTTGCTGGTAATTGGGAGCAGCAGTTTGCAGCCTCACTCTGTTGAGTGTGTTCCCAGGGTGGGGGAGTGCCTGGAGGAGCAGCATTGACTCCCCCTGCCCTGGGCTGGGGAGGTGTTGTGGAAGAATGCTGCGGGCAGACTGCCTGTCCAGTGCACACAGGGGGGAACAGGGAGCGATTCCCCGCCGTCTGCTCCTGGGTGAGCAGCCGCCCCGCCCCCTCCCCCTTTTATGAATGGGTTCCATTCATGGGCCGCCCGCGCACGCGCTCTGGGCTCCGGAATGGAATGTCTGGAGTGAGAGGCTCGGCCCTGATTGGACGGCCAGCGGAGGCCCCAGCCAGCTAGAGAGCCAATGGGAGGGAGGGTGCTGCAGGGAGACTGTTGTATAATAAGCGGAGGCAGAGAGAATAACAGCATTAGTCAGAGAGAGAGAGACAGCGACAGAAAAAGAATAACAGAGCATTAGAGAGAGAGAGAGAGACAGCGACAGAGAGAGAATAACAGAGCATTAGAGAGAGAGAGAAAATAACAGCATTGGACAGACAGAGAGAGAGAATAACAGCATTAGACAGAGAGACAGTGAGAGCAAGAATCTGAGACACAGACCCAGAGAGAAAGGAACTCAGAGACAGATAGAAAACAACAGCATTAGATAGAGACAGAGAGAGAGCAAGCAGCTGAGGCACAGAGAGAGAGAGAGAGAGAGATACAGAGCATTAGACAGAGAGAGACAGCAAGGGGCTGAGAGACACAGAGAGAGAGAGACAGGGGTCTGGGTGCAGACAGTGAGGCGGACAAGGGATCCGCCTGGGGAACTCCGGGACCCTCAGTCGCACCTTCTACTGACGGTTGAATCTGACTCGGACTCTATGTTCAGGCGAGAAATGGAACAACTGGTGCTCTTCACACTGCTGTCCCTGGGCTCCGCTCTGGTGAGAATCTACTGCTCTCTGGGTTTGCCTTGCTGTGTTGAGGGGATCCGGCTGTGAAAATGTAACTTTGTTCAGAAGCCTTTGCTCGAACTGTTTAACTGGACTTTGATGAATGTGTTTAAACAGACCCCCCTGTGCATGCTGTGTCCCCCTATCCCCAGCTCTCTCTCTCTCTCTCTCTCTCTCAGCCTGTGCTCATTCTGTTATTGTCCTTCCCCAGGTGAGGGGCGGCTGCCCCGACGACTGTGCCTGTCCCCCGGGCCCGGTCCGCTGTCCCCCCGGGGTCAGTGTGCTCCTGGACGGCTGCGGCTGTTGCAAAGTCTGCGCCAAGCAGCTGAACGAGGACTGCAGCCGGCGGAACCCCTGCGACCATCTGAAGGGCCTGGAGTGTAACCAGGGGGCCGG